>VXBN01012045.1:160963-242179 GCA_013397395.1 Sinosuthora webbiana | reverse complement strand
TTTTTTTGTTTTTTTTTTTTTTTTTTTTTTTGTTTTGTTTTTGTTTTTGTTTTTTTTTTGTTTTTTTTTCATTTTTTACTAGAGGCATTGGACTATGTTGAAAGAACAAACAGTTTTCACTTTCTGATGCCTTCCTCATGGCCACAAAATGCATAGGTGCAAGAAAGGCATCATTCTATAAACTTATATCAGATGTTCCATCAGGCAAGGAAAAAAAAGGAACGTATTTGCTTAACTTCAAGTGTAAAATCTTTGAAAAGAAAATAAGGTAAGGTTCTGCAAAGAGGCGTGATATTGAAAGACATAGATGAATACAGAGATATGTGGGTGTATGTACAGATTATCTCTGTGGTGTCATCTTTCGGATGTCACTTCCTCTGATCAAAAATCTTGGATAGAGTTCACTCATGTCAGACCCAAACGTTGCCAAGAGACACCAGGACTAGGCCCTGCCTGAGCCAAACCAGAGGCACAGACCCCATGAAATGCCCATCAGCTGAAACTCCAGCCCCACTCTGCCACTACAGTACATTTAGTGATAATTCCTCTCCTGTTCGTTTCAATTCTTTAACTGATTTTTAAATTTCAATGAAAGTCTAAAAATGTTTTGGGTCCTTTTCACTCCACGTTGTGTCATCCCATTCCATTTAATTGCCGTCACTCAATTTCAAAATACATTTATTTATTTATTTATTTAAATTCTTTCATTTCATCATGAAAAGCAGAGGAAGAATCTTGCATAGCAAAGAAAGCCATTTTGATGAGGGATGAGTAAATAAAGTCATCAACCTACCATAATTGTTAACAGCTGAAAACACACCATCCTTAATATTACACCTGAACGTGGCTGTTGGAACTATCTGTGTTTCATGGGTGAGAAGCCAGAGACAATTTCTTTTTATGTTTTTCTTTCTGTGGCTTCGATTGGATAAAATGGAAAGTCATAGGCAATAGTATTTACTCTAATCCTCACCAACATGGAACTGATTTTGGTAAAACACTGGGGCATATAATTAAAATCAGCAGTGTTCTGAAAAATATTTCAGCAATTATTAACTGTAAGTAGCTTATAAAGTCCTACTGAAGCCACTGGAATTTAGGCATGTGTGTAGAGTTAAACATATTGATATGTACAAGACTTTGTGCAGAAAAGACCCACTTTTTGTTTGCTACAATTACGCCTTTTTCTCTTGTCCTCATCATATCAATCCTTATGGCACCAAATTATTTTTTCATTTGTTTTTCACAGTTTTTCAAGATTCATGATAAATTTTATAGGGACAAATTTGGATAGTAGCTGGAGGCAGATTGTTTTGGGAGAAGAGACTAAAATTGGCTGAGGTACTAGATAATAAATGGGTGTAATCTGTGTAGTAGTAAAGACTTGCCTTATTAAAATTCCCCACATTGGTGCTGATTTGATAAACACCTTTGTAAGAATATATCACACAGTATATTAGAAACCCGTTAATGAAAAATGAATATTGCAGCGTCTTTTTGGCAGGCTGAATCAATATCCTCTTTTTAATAATTCAGTTTATTCCTCAAAATACCATTTTACTGCTAGAACAGAAAATAAGAACATGATATAATTACCAAACCTCACTGTTTCCTTTTCCTAGCAATGCACATCTGACTGATGCCCACCTCCTCTCAGTTTTTCTGAAGCTGTGTTACTATACAATGACTCAAGAAAGGCTCAGTTTTTGACACGAAGAGAGGTCTGGTATTTTCTGAAGAATGGCAGGTCTGAAGGATTGACCTTCATTTTTTAGATGTGATATGTTTTATATTCCCTGTAGGGGTCAGAACTGATAAATTTATGAATCTTCCTATGTCTCCTGCATTTAGGGGAAAATGAACATCTGATTTGACTTGCAGCCCATTTCCCTCTTTAAGAGGTCAGATAAGGTATGAACAACACAGATAGATATCACCTCCTGACCCTGACAGGTCATCACAAAGTGTAGAATTCTATTCTCCTGACCATTTATTTATTCTTATTATCTCTGTCCAGGCAGTCATACTTCAGTATGAAGTTTCCTGTATATTTTTTTATTTTGCCCTTCTTGCTACTTTTGATGTGGATGTCTTCCTGGGATAAGAAGCTCTCTAGAAAACAGAGAAAGGTAAAAGAAGTAAACCATCTGGGATATCGTATTTGTTGGTTTAGGTATCACATGAGATTTATCTTTGGCTTGGCTTCCTAAGAGTTGGCTTTTCTGGCTCTTGCTATCAAAGCTCTGGGGAGCTGAGAATAAACTGAAGATGTTTTTGTATGGCTCAAGGGACAGAAGAGATGATTGAGTTATTGTATAGGATGGATACCCATGGTGTTTGGGGAGAAGCTGCATTATTTTGAGACCAGAGACAGTTTAGGTGACATAAGGCTAAACTTGCAAGAAACCAAGGACACCAGCTAATTAAAATAGACTCCTCTCCTCCCCTCTTCCTGCTGCACCAGGTTTACCTCTGAAATGATACTGCAACTTTCTATGCAGTAGGACACAGAACTGGTGGTGTGCCCTGGTTTCAGCTGTGGTACAGTTAATTTTCTTACCAGTGGCTGGTTTTGAATTTGTGCTGAACACAGGGTTGATAATACAGAGATGGTTTGTTATTCCTGAGCAGGGTTTACACGGAGCCAAGGTCTTCTCTGCTTTTTGTGAGGCCATGCTGGTGAGGAAGTTGGGGCTGCTTGGGAGGCTGGGAGGGGACACAGCCAGGACAGGTGACTGAAACTGACCAGAGGGACATTCCAGACCATATAGCATTACACTCAGTATATAAAGTGGGGGGGAAAAGGAGGAAGGAGTGGATGTTTGGAGTGAGGGCTGAACACACACCTGCCCATGGGAAGCGGGGAATTAAATCCCTTGTTTTGCTTAGTTTTTGTGCACAGCCTTTGCTTTACTGATTAAACTGTCTTTAGTGCAGTCCATGTGTTTGCTATCTTTTACCCTTCCGTTCTCACCCAGATCCTGCTGCTGGGGGAGTGAGCAAGTGACTGCATTGGGCTTTGCTGCAGGCTGGGCTTAAACCATGATGCAATGTAGTGAGTTATCCCTATTATTTATACTTTAAGTATTGAAACTGTTTTCTTAGTGAATGCATGTATACTTTAAGATACCTCAGACAATTTCAGAAAACTGCAGGGCATGAGCCTGAGATTCTCTGCTTACTGACTACCTCTGAAGGTGTGTTTAGGTTGGTTATTTAATGACAACCAAAGTATCTGAAACTGAGCTGGTTGCAAGAGTTGTTATACTCCTCTGCATTCAGTATGAGCGTCTTGCTAGTTATTCAGATCTTGTGGTCGTGTTCTGCAGGTGTCAAGCCGTAGGCATTCAGTTCCAAAACTTGTGGCCTTAGTGAATAAACTTTAAAACTAAAATATGATAGAAATGTTTTTCCCAGGTGACACAAAGCCCAAGTTGTGCTTAATACATATTCATGTGCAGTCAGAGGACAGCTGAGGAAGAAATAGAAAGTATTGGAGTTTTTTTTTGCACTAAAGGACAGAAATCAGAATTTTGAAGATTTTTTTTTCCTTTAAGGTAACAGAAAAATTCTGGAAATCAGACACTTCAAGATGAAAGGAATACATCACTAAAATGGCTGCTTTTATTTTTAAATTTTCAAATTAAAACTGTTCTCAGGATTCCTAACTGTAAGAAGTGATGTGTCCTTAAACATTACCAACAAACAATTGTTCAGGAAGGTTTCTATTTTGGCATACTATAGGAATGTTTTGTTTGGTTCCTATTTCCTCTTCTCCTCTATGGAGAGCTTGAATTGGACAAAACTAAAGAGATGTTGCCTTTTTCATTTGTTGTTTTCATTGTCAGGCTTGGCAAATCTCTGAGTCAAAGGACATTTCCAGTAACATGTTATTAGGCAAACACTTTCCAGTGAGATTCCCTTCAACACTGGTAATGTGTGAGTTGCTGTTTCTGAACACGTTGAACTTCCTCAGCCCGTGTGATAAGCTGGACCCATGAGCCTCACTGTGCTTGTGAGGAAGGGTCATTCTACCTGTCAGAAGCTGGATTTGCAGCTTGTGTTCAGGGTGATGAAAGGGCATTCCAAGTCCAATACATCTGCTGTCTGCAGGGCAAGCCAAGGAATATAGCTGACTTTCTTGAATGGAGAAAGAAACATGGATTGAAACTCTCAGAGAGCACCAACCATGGTAGAAGAAACAGCTCCTGTCATTAATTTTTTATGGATGTTTGTTGTATGTACCATTCATTCAGGTGACAGAGATGACTTTCTGTTATGCTGAAGGAGAGCAGTATTACTTCTGAATGCCTCAGACAGTCAGAATTTAAGGGCTTCTTTGCTTTGGGGTAAATGGGAAGAACATTTATACAGTGTTATAGCAATTTCACCAGACGATAAACACACTTTGAACAGATTGGAATAAAAGTGCTAGAGACTGCCTCAAGATATGGCTGTCTGCTTAAAAATTACATCTAGCATAAAACCATTAATAGTTCATTTCTCCTGACTTATTCAAGCCTGTAACCATCATCCATTTTATTGAACACCCCTCTCTTGCACACAAAGACATTGTTTTTACTGCAAGTGGAAATAATGTCTTGTTTACATGGTTTAGATGTTAGAAAACCAGCCTATATTTCCACAGTTTTACAACTTAAAGAAAGATGAATTGCATAAAAGGATCTCATGATACAACTTGTCTCCCCTAATGTGTAAGAAATGTTGATACTCAGTTGGAATTAGTTTCTTAGTTTCTAGAAACGAAGATTTATGAACAATAAAGAGTATGGAAAAGAGAAAAAGAGCAAGATTTGCCCTACTGTTTAAAGAGCAAAAAAGACAGAACCTGTGAGAGACTGGTTTCTCTCTGCTTACTGAGGATGACTCCTGTCACAGGAACTAGCAAATGCAAGAGAATGTCAGCCTTTTTCAGCTAACAACTTGAAGCCCCACATATAATTTGCATAGAAATTACAGATTGTGGTAATTACCACTGCATTTTTTCTTAATGCAGTTCTGCCTGACAAAGGCAAATAGGGACCCTTTAGCAGGCTTTTACAGACTCCGGTGAAGAGTCTCTCAGTGTTAATCTATGACCTTGGGAAGGGAAAAGAAGTGATTGTTTTCAGGACTGTCACCCTGCCTTCCTTATATACTCTGTATTTCATAAATGCCCTGTATTTTCACATGTCTCAAGATATGTCAGCTGAAGTGTGTAATCTTTGGATGGAAAAAGGAAGCAAAATGATATAAAGCCTGAATATAATTTTTGTTAGCAACTCTGCAGCTGGAAGGGAAGAGAAAATATAACCAAGGTGTCATGGATTAAGACAAGGACCAGGAGAGATTACACACCAAAGGGAAGTATTACCTTCCCTTTTGTCTACACATATATACAGTATTATGCATATACAGTGAGTAAGGGAGAAAATATATATCAAAGAAGCATTTTTTTTTAAGGATGAGTCTTCAAAGGTGTCCAGAATTTGAAATAAAATTGTCTCATAAAACTTTGACTTAAGGCACAGGAGGTGAAAGACTAAAAGATTTAACAAAAAAAACCCCATAAAAATATTAACCGTATCTGTGAAATGTATCCAAGGGGTATATTTCAAAGTTGTGAATATATGTGTAAGCAATGCACCATCTCAGAAAGCACAGTCTTTTTATAGCACTTATACAGAGCATAGTATAGATCTGGAAGATGTCTCCGTCATCAAAACGATGCTTCTGTTGGATTTAGGATAGTGCCAAATTTCTATTACCAGCACTATTATTCCAAATAAAATCAGGGAAATCAAAGTTCACACTTCAGGGCATAAATTCACAAAAAGGTTCAATTGCTATCTATAATGGTGGCTTGGTGAATAGAGTTGTCTTCTTCCCCAGTATGAAGGACTTGCTGGGCGCAGCTAGCATGCTCACTAGTCTGATTGCCATGAATTTTTATACACTTTTCAATACTGTCTCTGACTTTCACCTCTCTGCTGTGCTTTTAAGTTTTGAATTATTTGCACTTGAAACTGTACTTTGCTTATTGATCTTCATGTTTTGATCTTATTGCCCTGTAAACAATGTTGACCTTTTAAGGTTTCTGAAACCTGTGGAACGATTTTACACCAAGGGTGTTACTAACTCCTGTGCAATTTGTGTTCCTGTCATGCAGAACTGTCTCCTTTGTTGTATAACTGCAAGCAAGAGAAACAAAAGAGAATGAAATGGAGCAGAAGAAAAATGAAGCAGAATAAAAAGGTGAGAAATGTATGAAACAATTGTGGATTACTGAAAGTTTATAAAATCAAGAGTACAACACAGCTTTCCTGATGAGACTGCCCCATGTGTCTTCTCCTATTTTCCTTGATTTCCATAAAGCTGAATTAGTGAGCCATTCCTAAATAAGCAAAGTCAAGCTCAATCAGTGTCAGGGTAAAAGACCTCTTAGGCACTTACATATATTAGAGTAATAGAGTAGATTTATTCTCATGATATTAAAGTGAGTTCTATTGCTTGTGTCAGGTATTTTGATTTTAGATGCATTACTGGGGGCTCATCATTGTCCAGTTTTTGGTTTTTTTTTTTTTTTTTCCACTTTAGAACAGATAGTTTTGGTATTCTGACAAAGTTATGATTTGAAATTGTGCAGTTCTTGACTTTATTTTTGAACTGATTTATTTGCATTGGTATCCATTTTCAGTCCTGAGCAGTTGTGGAATTTGTGTGCATTATTTAAGCGCCACTCTGTTTCCCTCTATTGATAGATGAGTGTACAGCAAAGACTATTTTAGTGCAGACACATGTGAACTTTATCTTACTCATATCTTTGCTACAAATTCCTGCAGAGGAGCACAGTGAGTTTTAATGTAGCTTTTACCTTTCATTATGGCTGTATGATTTACAACCTTCTTCATTTGCCAGAAGCTCCTCCATTGCAATGCAGATTCTTGAAATTAAGTATATTTGAGAAATGGGATATGAAAAAAATTAGAGGGGAAAAGTTGCTTGTAATCAAATCAAAATCTGGTCTTCAAAAATTTTCAGTGTCCTCATATCTAGCCTATGCAAGAATAGTTTTTAATCTAAGAGATTGTCTTCTATGTTGTGGTCTGGCCTCAGGTCTAAACTTGAAAAACATAAAGGGATTGAACTTGTATTCACTTCAGTTTAAAAGCTTGATAAGGACAAATGGCATAATGGCTTAACTTAAATATTATCCCTGTGCAAACCAGAGCTGCAGATGAAATTTTATTAATAGATTAGCCTAGTGCAGGTGATAATGAGGAGTGATGTAGGTAAAAGGAAGGACCTTTAAAATAATGAGAGTTAGGGCAGTTGCTTGTAACTCTGTAAATTAGAGGTCATTTTAAATGCAAAATGGGAAGCCTTGTATAAATTTAATCCTTTACAGCTCAAATCCCTCTAAAGAAATTATTTTATGTGTGGCTATAAACACCGTGTTCATCAATAAAAATAGTTTAACTGAACCAAAACAGTTCAAGAGGCGTATATATTTTACATGGTCTCCCTTCTTCCTGATGCACTTTTGCCTGTGGCTGAGCTATATCCTCCAAAAACACAGATCTCTTTGTATTTGCATTAGGCCTGGCTTACTGGTAACTAAGTGGTATCTTAACAGAATGTGAAGGCACACCACTCACACTTGCAGTACCTTATAGACTAGGAGATGGATACTGTATAATTTTGTCATTTGCTGAAGAATCCGGCAAGAGTGTGTTTTGATAGTGCTGTAGTTTGTCACCTCTTTCAGTAGGTATAGTGTGAAGGAGTAAGGATCACATTAAGATTAGCCATAATTATGGCTACTGAAAATTTTTGTCATTGCAGAGCACCAGTGTACAGTATCAGACATGCTAGTGGAGGTTGCTGAGGTGAATGGAAGAGTTCCTTCTGTATTTGTAAATTTAATGACTGAGTTCTGTTTTCTGTTTGTGAGAGAAGGCCAAATGCATTAAGCAATTAAGACCAGAGATACCAGTAGATGGAAACTGACGTGTTGCTGTAAAGGTTAAAAAAAGACTTCCTCTGTTTTCACATATTTGTAGTTTTCTTCCTTAAGACACATCATCTTATACATACTCCTAGCATGTGCTTGCTTTCTCTGTGGTTATGCCTATATATGTATGCAGATGCTGTTTTTTCAGTGTGAATGTAACTTTCTTCTTGTAGGACAGCTATGATGTTGAGACTAGAGCTCTCTGAAAAGGAGGTAAATTTCTGTGAGCCCCTTCAGAGAATTTTGCTGTTTGATTTACTGTTTTGGTATCCTCTGTGTAAAATGTAGCCTGCTTTGGATGCATGTCTCTTTTCAAGTCTTATAAATTTCAAGAAAAGGTAAAAATCAAACTCCTTAAATATCCATCTGTGTTTTACAATACTAAAAAGCCCTGTGTGTTCACCGTAAAGGACAAGACATAACCAGGAGAGCTGGAACTCAGTGACCTTTAAGATACCACCCAATCCAAACCATTCTGTGATATGTGATGCATATCTTTACACTAAAGATAAAAATGTAATGTCTTAAATCTGAAAATTCTATCATGTAGGGGGTTTTTTTAGGTAATATTTGTTTTTCCCATTTTATTATAAAATGTAAACATATTTCTAGAAGCTGTCTCTGGGAAACTTGACTATGCTCTGGGTATACAACCCCCCCAGTCCAAACCCCCTAAACCCCAAACCAAACAAACAAATGAAAAAAATCAGCACCCTCCTGCCCTGCCCCCCACCTTCCCAAAGAACAAACTTAAAAAACCCCACAAAGAGCAAGAAGACCCCATGAAAAATATTTTCTCCTTTAGTTGAAATTCTTCAAGTCTTCTCACATCCTCAAAGAGAATAAATTCCCAAATCTGGTAAGTCTGGCTTTGTTTAAAACATTTTAGTTTTTTTCATCAATGTTAATAGCCCACCTGAGCCCTGATGATTGAGCAATGCTGACTTGACAGTTTTTATTCTGTTACTTTGGGTAAAGTGGCAGAGATCACAGTTATAGATATGATATGTGGTGACAAATATAGCATCTAGTGTAGTTATGATCTTGTTCATCAGGCTATGTATCTGGTGTTCCAGTTGCCTTCTCTACTGCCTTATTATTCAAAAGTTACAACTGAGGAAAAATGTCATTTGGTGGTTGTATGCTGATACTTAAATTATTATAGCCATGCCTAGCAGATTATCTATCTATCTATCTATCTAATCATCTCTCTACCTCCCGCTGGCAGACAAATAGCCCTTCTCACAGCCCGGTAGAAATCCTTGTATTAGTTCCAGTTGCCTGTTCACTGAACAGACCTCCTCAAGTGTCAGCTGAAAGTATTTCTTTCAAAGACAAATGTAAGCACTCATTAATAATAGGGTTTTGAAAACTTTTAGATGTGTTAATCTACGCCCTACCAAATTAATGAAGAACATGATCTTCCACTCTTCATCCCCTGCCCCATCTCCTCCATCCCAATAAACACTTTGAGCCTAGAAAGCTTCATCAGAAGAGGTTCTGCCGTGGTTGCTGAGGTCAGTATGAGGGAAGATGGATTATTGTAGGTTCTAGTTCTTCTAATAGTTCTTCTTCTACCCTGAATAGTCAAAGCAAGAAAAGTCCCAAACTGACTATGCTCAGCTCCTTGAAAAGGAGACTTTCAAGGTACAATAATCTTAGAATGAGAAAATATGATTATGGAAAGCAATTTCCTCAGAGTAATCGTGTTTGTATTATTGCAGAGTCAGACAGTGACGTTTCTCTTAATAAAACTCTCTTTCACAGCTCAGCTGCTGCTTTTGCCTGCTCCTTCCATCATTATCCTGCATTTGTGAGAGCATCTATTTCTCTACATATGAATATGGTGTGAAAAAATCCATGGTTAGAGTAGTGGGCTATTCAGTTTACTGATTGCTTTTTAAGGGACAAAATGTCTTCTAGACACCTCTATCCAACTATTTTTATAAGTAACAGTGCCTTCTCACATCAATGATTACATAGTGTTTTTTCCATATTTCAAAGGACAATTGTAAGATGGCTGTATTATAATATATTACAAATAAGAAAATTTTTCTGCTTTATTAAGTGTATAGTAATTTAGTCACAGAGCTCTAAAGACAAAGCATTTGTCTATGAGCCCTGGACCAATTCTCTACAGACAAAAAATGAGCAGCATGAAATTCATGGTGTGAATGAACTCCCTACTTTTGAGAAGATACTTCACTCTGGCCGTGAGGTCCTGTAACGGCCAGAGAAAATGAAGTAAGGCCCAAACAAAGTTTATACTTTTCCAGATAAGGTGCTTCCATGGCAACTTAGCAGAACAGCTCTATTCTGCTGAAAACATGTGAAGTGATGCTGTGATATGCCTGGGCACCACAGTAACTGCTTCTTGAGCTGTGTGAGGTACAAGCATCAGGCACAGTGAGCATGTAAAAGCTGATTCATTTTGTCTCACTTTCTAAAATTAGTAGAAGTTCTACCATTTTAGCGACTGACTCACAGGTTGTTATTTTGTCAAAGAAATACTGAAATGAGTAAGAATAATATTAAAAATTCTTAAGCCATGCAGTATTTATAAGCACCTCATCTTCCCCCTATAATATCTTGATAGAGAAAAAGCTCTGTGGCTGTGATTAACTCTTACATGACAAGCAGAAAGTTAGTAGATCTTTTGGGTTTGTTTTTCAAACTCCTGCAAGTATGAAGTACAAACTGGCCCGGAGGAAGGAGGCAATAATTGTGTTTATAGAATTCTGCTCTTACGAATTTTCAGTGAATAGTCAAACCAGTTTTCAAAGAATATACCTCTGTGTAAACTATAAGGCATTGTAGATATTTTAAAAATGTGATTTATTTCTGATTTGTGAACAGAATGTGCAACAACATTTCTTTTGTGATTATACTTGTATAAAAGATGAATAACAATGCCAGAGGTAGAGTGGTGACCCTACTCTATGGTAAAATCCAGCACATGGAAGTGGAAATAAGAAAAATTCAGACAATATGTTTAGCTGAGAAATCGATTAACATTGTAACAACTTACATATGTTCTTGCTGTATTCTGTCACTGGAAATTTAAAAAAAAGGATCAAATCACAGAATTAAATTTGACACCAGGATAAATTCAGGGTAGGTCCAAGTGTTAGGTGGAAGACCAGAGTGCATGATAAGGTTGTTCCTCTCTGGCTTTTGAATCTATTAATCTTAATGAGGAATGCAAGTGTAAGCCGTTTGTACTTGTCTGGTGAGCTCTGTTTACAGCTGCCTGAAGAGGAGATGATGTATTTCTCTTTCTATATCCTGGACCTCTGTGGGAACATGGAAGTTATAAGTAACTGAGCCAGATCTTGTTACTGTCTAAATACCCACAAAAAAGGAAAATAAAAAAAAGCTGTCAAGTTTACAATGGCTAGAGTTATTCCTAAGATACCATTCTCTGGTTCAGTGCTCCAGCTCTGTCTGTAGTTTCCATTGGAGTTAGTTCTATTGTGTAAAGGGGACAGGGTCCCTGTTAGATCATCAGCAATAAGGCAAAATTCTTTTTTTTTTTTTGTCATTCAGTATGTCCTTCACAAATCAGGCCATTTAATAATTCATCTTTATTTCTTTTCCCTTTTCTTAATTTTTTCAAATCATTTCATTTCCTATAGCAAAAATTTTTGGACTGTATTTATAAATCTGTGATGGACAATGACATATATACATTTGGAATTAAAATTTCAGTTTCTAAACCAAAAATGTTTTGCCAGCTGTATGTGCACAGGTGGGTGCCTACATACACACAGGCATACCGGTGCTGCAGAAAGCAAGGCTGGAGAAAATATAAATTCTTCTGTTAATAAAAGTAGTGAAGAGTCAGTATGGCACAGACCTAGCTCTGCATAAGCTTAGAAAATCTTTTAGAACTCCTAGATGAGAAATCCAGGAGTTGTTGTTTGTAAATAGGCTTTTTTTTTTTTTTTTTTTTTTTTTTTAATGGATTTGCTTTTTAAAATCCAAGGATTAAACTTGAGGTAAATTGCAGGTGCTAGGTTCAGCACAAGGTTCAGGACAGACACATGAATCAATATAATGAATGAATGAGACTTGGCTGATGGAAACAGATACCCTGTCAGGTGATCAGTGCAATCTCCTGAGGAGGCAGGTTTATCCTCTGATGTATATCTTCCAGTTTTTCTCCTAGTACATGGAGCAGATAGCCCATTTTATAGTGACATGTAACGCTGAATCCTGACCCTACAGTAATTTTTCTGTAGAAAATGTTTGCTGAACACTGAATTCCCCGAGTGTTAGCAGTTTTGGCTTATGTGACAAAGGCAGTACAGTCTGACAGATGTCAGCTATTATTCTTATAATTTCTGTATGTACTGCAGTGAGCACTGCCACAGTACCTGTGGTATGAACAGGGCTGACAACAGAACTGAGTTTGGCTAAAGGGTTTTCTGGTTTTGTTGTTCAGTAAAAGTTACCATAAAGATGACTTTATGAATTCAGGTAGATGATTTAAGAAAAAGTACATGTTGTGTGTGACTCTTCAGGAAGACTTTGTATTTTATTTCCTCATGTTTTTTGTTCCTCCTAAGCTAGAGGGTTTAGTCAGACTGATGAAAAGCTTCATGCATTCAAGTGTGCAGGCAAAAAGAATCATTGATCACCATTACCTCCGAAAAATTAATCACATATTTTCTGTAAGTATGCAAATATCCCCCTTGTAGCTTACCCTTGACTTAAGCTTAGCACTCTTGTGAGTGCTTAATTGGGTAGCAGCTAGTCTGCTCTGCAGTATGTAGGATCCATGAGAGCAAAAAAGGGTAGTAGGCATGATATTCATTGTTATTGGAACCTGGAGTCCTATGGGCTGTACACATCTGGGCAAGATTTACTTATTTGCAAACAGGATCGTACCCAAACTATAAGCACACATAGTGGTTTTTTCTTGGCTAACACACAGAGTGGCAGAAATAAAGACCATGCTGTGCCGACAACACCAGTGCAAACTCCTGCTGGGAAGGCAGACATCATCCAGGTGCGGAAGTGTCAGCCTTGGCTGCTCCTTAGCACAGTTTGAAGCTCAAAGTTGATGTGCTGTCTTCTGACTTCCCTCTGTCTTTCTAGGGACTTTTTACATTGTCATGTTGATTTACTAATTGAGTTTCTACCAGCTATTCAGAAATTTTCCTATTGTGTAAATAAGAAAAATATTTAATTCTCTGAATGCATTAATTGTCATTTTATACAGACACTAAATTCCTTCTAGGAGTTCCGTAGGCATATGGTAGGGTTTCACATTTTTCATTATTTCTTTTCATCTTTTGTTGAATATGAGAAGAAGCTGATTGAAAGACAAGTTAATTTCACAGTTTTGAACCAAGATTTAGAGCCTTTTCTCACTGAAATGCTTATTTAGATTCATTCTGCATGAGTAGTCAACAAAATTCAGTGTGGTGATTATCCTTTGGGGGCTTCCATGAAATGAGCCTGATTTTTGTGGCTAGTCCCGTGGGTAATTATTCCTGACAAAACTCCTGCTGTGGCTGATTCAGAGCAGGAACATGTCCAATATGGCCATGATGAACTACTCCTTTAATGGTGCAAATCACATCTTTCCATTATGGAATGAGTCATTGATTAATCATTTTGTAGGTACTTTCTTTGCAGAAACTCTCATCCAATATGTATTGGGTATAACCTCTGTTCCTTTCCCTTGCACCTCTTAAAACAGTGTGAAAATCGCAGTTAAATAAATAAATAATAAAAAAAAATCCATAGTTGAATCTTATTACCATCAAATTTGTAAGGGTCAGAGCACATAGAGGCAAATGTATGTAAATAAGAGCACAAAAACATTTGCTAATGATAGGCAGTCTATGAATAATATAGGTCAGTTTTCCACTGTAGATTATGCTGTGGGTTAAATAACTTTCCAGTCCTTTTGGAATTCCTTTGATGTGTGTACTTGGACATACTAGACTGCAGTTTCAAGAGAGGAAGTGTTAAGTTCATATTTGACACTCCACTCAAGGTCTCAGTTCAGGCCTTACCAGGGAAGCCAGCCTTACATCTGTGTGAGGTTCATGTGCAGCCAACCCACAGAGCTGTCACTGCTTTGTACATTCAAGGACCCCATTTATGATCCTGGTTGACCATTTCACACTGTGTTTCTGACAGCTTGGCACTAGTACAGGCTGTGTGTCACAAACAGCTGAGACAGCTCTGTGAAAGTGACAACCATCTGGAGCTTTCTGCTGTTTTACAAAGTGGCAGCCTTGTTGCCCTCCTTCTTTGAGTACTTTATTCAGTTCTCCTTCTCTATTGCCAATTGAGATGAGAAACAATAGCAACATTTTGCTCTCCACCCTCCTTGCCATAATTTCTCTGGATAATCATCTGACATTTCTGTGCTTGTGTGAGCTTTTGATGCCAAGTGGGCAGAGAGCATTCAAGAGCAAAGCTGTTGCTCTTCTTTCTGCTGTTAACCAGCAGAGACAGGATAAATGATTAACTTGGCACAGTTGTGTCAGAAGAGTGAGGTAGTGGCAGGCTTCTTGGGTCAGAGTTTTAATCATCTTGTATAACTGAAAAAATGCCACGCAAGCTTTGTATCATGCTTGCCTTGTGCTGGCAATAACAGCTCTGCAGGCCACAAAGCAATTGAGAAGCAGGCCCTTAAATCTCATCACTGAGGCAACTCCACTGGTGCCCCATAAATGGCTTCAGCACCAACTCTCTGACATAATTTAGTGAAGCATGATTCTCTTGATGTTATGTATTATTTTTATTGTCACTCATTGTACCATTGGCTTCTTTTGCTAGGCATTTCATTACATGCTCACACATCTGTTACTGAGCAGAAATACCCACTGGGAGCTGCTCTAGGTGCCATTATTCTGCTATGCCCATATTTTGGTAACAGTAACTATGTCAGGCAAAAACTAGGCATACTTTCTCTGTTTTGTTAAAGCTGCGGTTCAAAACTCTAGCATAAATCCTTTTCTGCTTAAAAAACAAAGAGGGAATTTAAGTAATTAGCTTTTTGGGGGGAGATTTAAATTGCCGTTTGTTGCTAAATGGTGCTTTAGACCCAAATGGTAGACACACTGTTTGGCAAGGTTGATGGTTCATAGGTCTGCTGTAGCACTGAGCAAAAAAAAGTTATGTCTGCACTGTCAGCTAGTAAAAGTGGGGTTTTCTGTGCTGGAACTGTTGGTGTTATCAAGGACCTTATGTAGAACTCAAAGTCTAAAATCTACTTAGATTTCAGTGGATATGAAATAATTTATCTTTGGCTCTGCTTATCCTATTTTTGTTTTCAGGATGTATTTCAGAAGGCATTTCAGGCAGCTGTGCTAACGCAGCTGAGGATTTTTGTCTGTTGGGAGTACTGGGAGGTGTTAGAGACATTAAAGCAGTGACAGCTCTGTGGGTTGGCTGCACATGAACCTCACACAGATGTAAGGCTGGCTTCCCTGGTAAGGCCTGAACTGAGACCTTGAGTTCAAAAGGAGTTAACCTTACCCACAGCATCAAAGAGATCATAGTTACATATTCATTGTTGTGCCTCTAGATAGTCTGGCAGGTTTTTGTGTGGTGATAGACATGAAATGTTACTTTTAAGACATTTTTCAGAAAATAAAGGTTAAGCGTTGCTTCTGAAGGAAGATCAGTAGTGAAATTTGAGCATATAACCTTCTGCTGGCTTCTGGCATCCCAGTGGAGGTGTGATAGCTCGGCGCACTGCTGAGGGAGGAACGCATGCTGAGAACTGAGGCTTCTTTTCACTTCTGCTGTCAAGTCTTTGCAGTCTGAGAGGAAAGTTCAGTCTGAGAGGAGACTGCTGTTGTGTCATTCTCTTTTATGTCATAATGAAAAGCTGCTTCATTTGGTTATAAAGTCTTTTTAAGTCCCAACTTCCCATTCAGATGAGGTTCCTCTCACCTGTTATAGCTGTTTCTGTGATTGAGCATCCCTCAGAGAGCTGTATTAATATTTCCTGCAAAAACATATACTAAAAATGGGTTTTTTTTGTCAAGTTTTTGTGACATCAAGTATAGATACTTTTATTTGAAAGTCATTTTAAAAGTGTGGGGTTTTTTTAATATATATCCAAATCCTGGAAGAAAGGCCAGTGCAAGGTGGTTTGCAGATCTCTCACAGAAACTTGTGTAGGCACTGATAATGCCCATAATTTTTTTGTTGGAGGTTTGCAATTACTTTAAGCTTTCTGGACAGAGGGACACATTTCAGGGATTTTCTGGAAGAGGATAGTAATTCTTTGTTTAGATGAAGAAAGGTACCCTACCAGGGCTATAGAGGGTGTGATTAGAGGCAGAGCCAGGCAGGGCAGAATGAAGCTTGGCCAAACTGATATTTGTGCTTTGGATACCACTAATTCAGAAAGATGCATCTTGAGTTTCACCAGAAATCAGTGGAAGCAAGATTCCTAACTGTCTTTTAAATATGGAATTCAGACTTCCAAATTACTCATGCACTTTTGAAAATACTTAGCATTTGCAAATTAATCAGTGTCTATGGTTGCATTTATCTGTGGTAGGAATCTACCAGATGAATCTGCCTTTATACTTGGTTGTTATTATTTATTTTTGATTGAACAGACTAGGGAAAAAGATTTTTTTAGTGCCAGGCCACTTACTTAATTAAAAATCTTAAGGAAACTCAGAGAACTGGGGGAAAAGGCTGGTTGAAAAGCAAACAAAATAAATGCCAATGTGCTACGTTTATCAGAGGCCTTTCCAGTGCTTCTGTATTTCTTGGCTGTGTAGTGCCAAAGCATAAAGTCCATGCAAATAAATTCAAGTGTGGAACTAATCACACTTTCTTTCCTTCTTTACCCTTTCATTAGAAAAGAGAATGAAGCAAACAAGAAAAAACCCCCGAGTAATATTGTTTTTTCAAAAGATGTTTCTCGTTGTAGAAAGCAAGGGGAAAGCTTGACTTCTAAGTGCTCAGAAAAAAAAAAAAAAAAAAAAAAAAAAAAAAGAGAGAGATCACAACTTTCTGGTTTGGGAATGGGATTTCAACATATATGGGCTTGATATATTTTGAAGAAAATCTGACTCAAATTTCTAAACCCAGTAGGACCCCTTTCCTCTCTTCCAAAGTGCATCTTCAAATGTTTGAAAGAATTGTTGGAATGGCAGCTTTCCATGAAGGAATAGAGCTTGATACTGAAAATGCCAAGGTTGTGGGTTCAATCCCCAGATGGGCCATTATCTTAAGAGTTGGACTTGACGATCCCTGTGGGTCCCTTCCAGCTCAGAATATCCTGTCATCTGAAAATGGTTTGCTGAGGTTGGCTGGAGAGGGACACAGAGTCTGGCTTGAATAACCGCAATGGAATCCTGCTTTTCACTTGCGGACTGGTTTAAACTTGATTTATCATGAGTTTTCCTGCTGTTGTCAGTGAAGGGTCATCACACTTCCCCAGTTTCTATAGTACCACAGTAGCTCTGAGATTACGTGGGAGGGTACTGGATAGGTCTGCACTGTAACTCCTGTATTTCATCTAGATCAAGTATTTTTGGGGAAAAGGGCTGGTTCCCTCTCTCTCTCTTTTTTTTTTCAAATTGCTCTCTAAAGTTTCTGAATGTCATACATGTCCTTCCTGCAGTATTACTTTTGTTTGCAGTAATAAGAGAAAAAACATATATATATATATATGTTTATATAAATCAGAGGAACAACATAATTTTTTTGAGTGCTTCAGAGGCAGAAAAATTATTAATAGTGAAAAATGAAAGGACTCAAATTTTGTTTTCTGCTCTTTTGCATTTGTACCATTTCCATGTCATCCAAAATAGCGTCTCCCTTCTGGGAACAGCTTAGGAGGGGTGTGGAAGCCATTATTGCAAGTTGAAATGCATCTGAGTAAAAGTGAACATGGTTTTATTGCAAATTAATCTTTATTGGGAGAAATGATACAGCATGATCTCTTCCACCATCATGAATTCCACAAAATTAAAACAGAAGGATAGGGCAACATTAATTAGGAATTTTCTCTTTCAGGGGTTCCTGTCATGTTCCCCATGATGCTGGGAAGTTGGGTTTTTTTTCTTTTTTTTGTCTTGTGGGGTTACACTGCAATTTAAAATTGTAACACAACCAGTTTTCTAATTTAAGCTATCTTAGCAAATTTGTGCTCAATATGGTGTTTGAAAAGCACCGGTAAGAATGATTGTGTTGCTCCCAACAGTTTGAATCTCTTTTGCCACTCCTGCTGGAAGTTTCTCCCACTACCCATGGATGACTGGTGCTATAGACAGTACCTGATACACCCTCTCATTGCAGCCTATTAAACTAGTGTTTAGACCACAGATTTTTGTAAACAGGATTCTGTTACAGCTCCACTGAGGCCCTTTGGGTGTATCTTGACAATGCATGTTTAGGGAGACATTAGACTGTTAAATATTGATGTGATACACTGCAGTAGTTCCTTGGGTGCAGTTAGTGTGTGTTCGGTTTATGTGAATTTAGGAATCCTTTATTGACTGATGAAGGAGAATTATTATTTAGCATGGTAGATGCAGTTGTTGATTATGCACAGTGCCACCATCATTTATAGGAGGTTAAATCACTCCATTCAGCATGTTATTTTTCCAGTATTCTGAAAGAAATGAACTGATGCAAAGGCTTTTTGCTTTCTAAATGTTCCTATGCCTGCTTCCACATATCACCTCACCCATAGGATCCTCCCACCAATCTTGTGCTGACTCTGGCTTCTTTGTGGCAGTGTCCTCACTGACACCTATAGCTCTGTTTTCCCAATTCTCTTGAGCCAGTGCTACCATGCACTACCCATAGGACTCCTTTGGTCTATCACTTTTTCTATTCTTTGACCAAACATGTTTTTAGGGTTTTTTTCCCCTGCTACAAACATCTCACATGCCTGGTCCTTTTGCCTCTTTTCCTGATTCAGTCTAATTCCTTTCTGTCCTTCTCTGACTTTGGTCTTCCTTAATTCCCCCCTATTATCTTTTCAGCTGCTTTTCTGGGACCCCAGGGAAAGACATCTTCTCTCCTGTGTCACTCTCCTTTCTGCTTTCTTGAAGTGTGTTGAAGTTGCTCCCCTGACACTCCAGATCTCTTAAGCATCTGATTATGATTATGCATTTGTCCTGACCTACTATTTGTTTCATTCATTTCTTACACTGATGACTCTCTTCTGAGCCCTTGAGAAAAAGGCTGCACAGCTCAGTGGGGATGGAAAGGGTTTTTTTCCTTTTCACACCTGTAACAATAAGGACAAAGGAATGGTGTATTTTCACAACAAAACATGAAAGTGAAACACATTTCACATCAGTGGTTTTTTTCCCTACTCCTCTATTCCCTTTTAAACCTCATCTTTCTCGAACACCTTGCAATGAAAATGTTTTAAAACAACATTTATTATTTCTAAAGCTTGGCCATTTTCCTCCTTTATTCCTCATTTCTTCATACATCTTATCCTCTTCCTCCTCCAGATCTGACTGCCCTGCTTGATCCTTACCACTCATCATGTTGGGTGGTGACTGCTGGAGCTCTGAGGGACTCTTTGGCAGATCCAGTTCTCAGAGCCCTACCTGCAAAGAGACAGAGATCTGCCCTTTTTATTTTTCAAAAGCTGAACTTTTAATATGTTCCCTGGCTTAGTATCTTCTTTTAAGTATCTTACCTAGCTCACATTCAGGGAAATTTCTGCAGCTTTCTTCAAGTTTGCTACTGTTGCTGGGACATTTTATCCAGACCCAGTGATAAGTCTTTTCATTATATGTTCTCCATTATCCTTATGACACTTTCTCACCCCATTCTCAAATACTTATGGTGAAAACTACTCTCTTTTGGCCTTCATCTTCCTGTCTGACTTACAATTGGTGTTCCACAAAACTGAGGCTGGTCTGGATTGAAATATTATTTTACAGTCCTCTGTTTCAATTAATCCCAAATTAGTTAGGGTTGGAAGGGACCTCTGGAGATCATCCAGTTCAACCTTGCTGCCAAGGCAGGGTCACCTCAAGCAGGTGACACACATCACCACATATCCAAGTGGGTTTTGAATGTCTCTAGAGGGAGAAGACTCCTTGATCTCCCTGGGCAGCCTGTTCCAGGTCTCTGCCACCCTCAACCTAGAGAAGTTCTCCCTCATGTTGAGTTGGAACTTCTTGTGTTTTAGTTTATGGTCATTGAAACTTTCTGTGTTTCAGTAAATTCTTTTATATTTATATTACTTTTCTTATTCTATATACAGAAAATACAGAAATATCAAAAATACCTATTTTTGTTTCCAAAAGTGGTTATAGTTTTGAACTCTTTCACAGTGTTTTATGTATTTCACAATATGTGAGCAAGTGTTACTGTTAGGATTTTGATGTCTTAGGGTCATTGAGGCACAGTAAATTTTTATTAAGCATCAGTAAAATTTAAGGGCAGTTTGTAGTGTTCTGCACGGTCAAAGAAAATGGTTTAGCCAGCATCAGATGGCTTTTCAGTCTAACAAGAACTGGCTGTTAATCTCTCACCAAACATCTTTCCAATGAAACCCTTCCCCTTCTGTACAGGATAGAAGCAAGAGTTGACATATCAGAGTTTTTCAGAGGACTGAAATTTCACTTTAAACTTTCCTATAATTCAAATTTTGTTTCCTGGTTTAGTAATCTGTCTGGGAGCATACTCCATAAAATGCCCAGTTGGCTTTAAAATAAGTCTGCTATGGATACTGACCCCTGAACTAATTCCCTGGAAAATGAGAGTCAAAAGACTTTTACTTCACTCTTACTTGTGATCAAATATCTTCTCCTCTCTGCCTTCCTGCTCTCATACCTTGTTACTCTAGCTTCTTATTTTCATAAGAGATTCAAACTCAATACCTAATAAAATCAGGGCAAAGATCAAAGGTAAGAGAAACCACTTAGTTTTATCAGAGAAAAAAATGTCAGTGAGAAATCCAGCATATGTTTAAAATATTTATTAGTTTTCACCACTGAGACTGTTGACTATTTCTTGACATTTTGTTTTATGCACTTACTAAAAAAAAAAAAAATCTTGCTTCACTCATTACATCAATTTCAGAGCAACTAATTTGATTTAATTTCTGCTCTTAGTTTAGGTACTAGTTTGTGAAAATTAGTAGCTGAAAAGCTACTACAGAGTAGGTAGAGTTTTCAAAACACTCATCCTGCTTCCTTTTACAAGCAAAAGCAATAAATTGTCAGTAGCCCTACTGACAAAAGGTGAGATACAGGGGGAAAAAAAAAAAAAAAAAGTGAGGCTCAGGGCAGTGTTAGTCTTTTCCTTGAGGCTAGGAAAGGAGAATGAGTTCATGTCTCTAGAAGAGCATTAATGTTGGAAACAGTTTGTGTAGGAGTTGCAAGTCATGCTGCTTTCCCTCTTGCCTCTAATGTATGTGCCCTGGGGTTATGGCCAGTTGGGGAATACTCACTGCAGCACAGACTCTTCCAGAAGAGCAAGCAGTCAAATGGACTGCAATTTTCCCTCATTGAAAGCAACCTTTTCTTCCAAAATTGCGTTCCTTTATCTCTTTTGAAAACAAATGAGAGTTAGTACCTTGATGCTTAGCTGATTGAATTAGCAGCTAATTGGTGATACTGGCACCTGGGACCTGCCTGTATGTAATAGTGCAAATAAAAGATGGGAAGGGATGTTCCTGTATGGATAGCTCGGCAGATCTGCAAATAAATCCATGCATATCAGAAGAAATGTGGATGAAAAAGCACTGAGAAGATTTGTACCAGTCAAATATTCAAATAATTTAGAAAGGCAAGGATTTGTTGTGAGTCTGTGTATTAGAGTGCTGCCTCCTTCATGGCGTATGGGGACATGCACACAAAAACCCCAAAGGCAAAGAGTTTTAGCGCAAAAAACATTTTTAGTGCTACTGAAAATATAATTTGAGTTGCTTTAAAATGCTTAAATAATTTTTATGTCAATCTTGAAGTACAGAGTCATGAATTTGCCTTCAGTTTAATCTGATTGTGAATTTGCTGTCCACCTTAAAACCTGTTCCAGTTGCTGAGAGAAGTTAAAATATGTGTCAATGGGAAAAGTCTGTGCTTAATTTTTCCAAGGCATTTGGTGCATTTTCTTTTTTTTTAGTTCGCTCTGCAGCAACATGTGATGTCAGTTGTTGAGGGAACCTTAGCCCAAATTTGTTAGCTTGAATTAAATTTGTAGTGAAGTTACAGGGTTCAAAAGGACTATAAGACCAAGGCAAATGTTTTTTAAATGGTTAGAAATGGCTAGACACATTATGAATAAATTATATGTCCAAGGCAGAACATTTCACCTCTCTTTGCCTACCATTTTTTTCAGTTTTATATACATGTTCATGTATTCACACTCAAAAATATCTATGGATTTTTTTAGTCATTTCAATCACAATGAAATCCATATGCAATTGAAACCTTCACAAATTAAAGTAATGGTAATGCAGAAGAAAATTCCAAATAAATACTTTCTGGAAATATAAGCAAACACCTGAAACAAGAAAAATATTTCCTCTTCAAAGTACCATTTAAAATTTGTTTGGAGTAATTAATTTTAATTTGCTGCTCTCTTCTTTACTGTATCAAAACAATGTGGGGGTTTTGGCTTTGAGAATTCATACAGGTATATATAAAGATAGCAATTTAAGAACTTTTAGTAAATTTATACTTCCTAAGAGTCCAAATAAAATTGGGTCTTTTTAAGGCAGAGCTGTTTCAAAGGCAGCCATGAAGGTTTTAAAGGTATGTGATGCTGTCAGTTGTGATAGGAAAGAAATCTGTATGAAGAGACCAGAAATGAGCGATATCCCTGACATGTCTTAATTCCCAAAGAGAGGATAGTTAACTTGAAAAACTACACAGTTTTAAGTGATGAAGGGAACCAGAGTAATATTTACACTACAAAATAGAAAGTTAACAAAATGTGTGTATGCCTTGGGTCTGGTACAGTTTAGGTAGAATTAAAACCTTGATATTACAGATTTTTTTAAAAAAGATTGTTTCTAAATTGCCTGCTTGGTTGGTTGGTTTGTTGTGTTGGGTTTTTTTTTTTTTTTTTTTTGGTGATAACACTTTTTCTGTGACACTTTAAGTTTACATTTATAATTGTTTCCCCTCACACACACACAGAGGACACTGGATGTGGAAGCAGTGATTGAAAGGCAGGCAGAGAGAAAAGAAGTTAATTCATAGGGAAACTGAAGAAGAGACTAGAGCATGACTGAAAGTAGTGTTGAATTTATTTTTTATCACTCTCCTCAGAAAGAGATAAGTGATCTCAGTTGAAAGTGTTCAAAGGTTTTTAATCTAAAAGAAGACATCCAACTTGAATACTAAAATGTGGCAAAGATAAACACGTGAAAGCCAAGTTTTACAATGAACACTGACAGGTAATTGTAAGAATTGTGAATGACAAACACTAGAGTAATTAAATTGTGAGTCCATAATTTCACTAAGAATAAGCCACCTGGCAAAAGTTGTGTCTGTACTATTCTCAATCTCAAATTGAATAAACTATGTTAATAGTTCAGTAAATCACAAATTAAAAAATGAGGTGGTAGTAAGCCCATTGTCCTCATAGAACTACTTAGGAATATTTTGTATGCAGACATGTACATGGTGTTGGACACATTTTTAATTGCAGTCATAAAGAGATTAATGTTCTACAGATAACAATATTTTTGGAGAGCTCAAAAGAAATCTTGTACTTGCCTACAATACTGTTTTTTTTGCAAGGGGTGACAAGGAAAGAAAAATTAGATTTTATGGTAACATTCTCTCATATAGGATGAAAATACAGAAGGAAAGTAAAGTGATGGTGTATTGAAGAGTGACTCAGGTTAAAAGGCAACAAAACCTTGTCCTGCCATTCAAATTCATTGCCAGTGCTGCATAAAAAAGCCTAGTGTCTGCTTCATGCTCTGGGAATTAGTTTTTTCAAGCTGCTTTATTCTATCTACTGTGAGGGTCTCTCATCAAAGAGCAAAAACCTGGTGGTGCAGGCCTTCCAGTGTGCTCCTGCATTGGCAGTGTGAGGAGGGAGTACTACAGTAAAAATATTTTCTGTGTTGATCTAGCAGGATCTGAGAGGGTCTGAAATACGCTGAGATTACGGGGAGGAACAGGATGGGAACTGACCTGCAGCAATCTCTATGCTATTCCCAAGAGATATGCTGGCAGCATTTTCAATCTACTTGGGCATCTAATCCAGTAATTATAACCCAAATCCCACTTCAAAGCACTGTAAATCTTAGCAGCAGAAACAGCAGGATGTACAGGGACTGAAAAGTTAAGTGGACACCCAAACCACAGAGTTAAAATGTGGCTGAGAGTATAAGACAGTGTTTCTTCCAGAAGGATGAGACAAATGGGCAATCTTTTCACCAGCCAGTCTCGTAGCAGCCCAGAGGAGCTCTTCAAGCCAGAAGAACAGTGGTTTAAAGAGTCTGTAAAGAAAATAAATTTTGCCTCAAGAAAAACGTTTCTGCAAAAATTGGAATTTAATAGTCTGAAAGCATTTTTTTGTGTTGACTCAGGGATTTGATCCGAAGGTATAAACATCACTGACACTAAGGAAGGAACATTGAACATTTTGCTGTCAGGTGTTATCTGGCTTTTTGAAAACAAGAGCTCGATACTGAAAAAAATATGGGGATTACTGTAGAAATGAAACAAAAGCAGAGATTCCTCTCAAATTAAATAATGAAGCCCAGTAGTAGCTTGGATCTGCTGGGGGTTCTGCACTGTGAGGAAGGAGAATGAGCAAGCAGCTTACTGAGCAGCTTCTTCAGGTAGCTGCTCCAAGGTTTAATGACAGGGCGCATCCATACATCCAGTCTTCAGATTTAAATGGATAACCTCTTGCTGCTGGATTTTTGGCTCCTCAGTTCTCCTTCCTTAAAAAAGTAAAAGTTTGATTATTTTAAAGAAAGACAAAGTTGTAGATGTCATAAATTATTTTTCAGCAGACAAACTGGGAGTGTGGGATGCAAGTGCCATGCTGCCTGTGAGCAATAGAAAAAGGAGGCCAGGGGTCTTCAGTTATTTTTGAGGGAATTACCTTCTTTCAGCATTTCTGTTCTCCTGCAGTTCTGAATCAGTCAAAATTCAATTTGTCTGTAGGAAAGGAATGAGAACAAGCTATAATTGCAATTGAAGTATAAATATTTATCCTTCGAGCTCTAAGCCACTCACAGTGTTTTGACTTTTTTCATTAGAAATTGCATCTTTCATGTGAAATTTGATTGAAGTCAGCTCCCGTAAAAGATAAGGGTGGGGAAATCAGTTGCATAACAGAGAAATGAAAGCAACCTTTTCCTTTCATGTCTAAATGAAATATTTCAAGTTAACCCAAAATACAAATTTCTAGAGGTTTTTTCTCTGTGTTTCTTCCTCTCTACACAGTGTTGGTTTTACTTGAACAATTACTTTCTCATCAACCATTTAAAATTCTAATTTAACCTCAAAACCAAACCACATCATGTTATAACAGCCTTAAAATAAAAGTTCAATTTTTCTTTCTTAGTCCACTGCCCAAGTTCATTATTTCTCCCATTGTGATGCACTTAAAAATCTGCAACACCAAACAGAAATGGATCCAGCTGCACAGACAATTTCATATACACATTTAAATGAAGATGAGCTCTATTTCAAATAGCACACAAAATGCTCTTTGCATTTTACTGTTGAGTGAGAGGACACCTGTTAGTCACACTGAAGGGTTTAGTTTAACCTCAGCTACATTTTTTGTCCTGACCCTTGTAAATCCATTGAAATGACAAGAGTGTTCCAAAAGGCTGAAATTCAGCGTGTTATTTTCAGCATGCTGAAACAAAATGTTTTGATGCTGTCAAATGTCTTCCCCTCATTATTTTTCTTAAAAACATTTGTGGAATTTGACCTTAACTGTAACAAGTGTTAATGTTCCCGCATTCATATGTAAAGCCTCATTATTCTAGTCACTGAACTGTTGCTGTAGTCTGGCTCATGGCATCATCAATAACAGAGTTAGAAAGAAAGAACATCACATTTAAGGGGAAAAAAAAGAGAGATAACATGTCAGCTGCACAGAACAAAGGCATGAAGATGTATGTTCATGGATACCCCTGGGACTGAAGTTGTCCCCCAATTTTTTACTGAATGTTGGAGGCAACAGCCTCTGCAGGATGTTTCTGAGCCTCCTGTCCCCGATATGGCTTTCTGCCAAATCTAGGCAGTTCAGATACATCGTCTTCAGGGGATCTTGGTTGTGCTGGGAACACCAGGTACAGTGTCCCAGTTATCTGTTTGTAATTTTGCTACACTCCTATTTGAGGAGTGCCTTGTTTCCATTCAGTTAACCTACATGTAGGTCTAGTTAAGGAAAACAGATTGAGATTTGCTCAGAATACCTAGAACAGATAATGTGTTACAGTACATGTTTTGTTCATTGAAGTTTCTTTGTAGATATCTATGACTGACCTAGAGTAGATAATACGGATAACCAAAACTGGGTAAGATTAGATTTTTTTCTTTCTCATGAACTGTCATGCCGTCTTGCTTCTGAATAGCCATACTATTCAGTGGGGCATATTATTTTCTGGTTTTTCTCTGTTTGAAGCTAGATTGGTGAGGATCTTGTGAACCGTAAGAAGAGTTTGAGACAATGCTATAAGCATTTTCTCTTTCCATCTTATGGCACATGACTAGCTAGTGAATGGCAGAAACTTTCTGCTCAGCTGCTAGAGCTGGCCACAAGTTTCTTGCTTGTAAGGGACAGGTCTCCAAAGAATTTAGAACGTAGCCAAAGGCAGGAACTCTGCTCTCTAAAGCTCTCCAATCTGTTGCTTACCCAGTTATTCCTCCTTTGGTTTTTCACCTCCTTTTGGGCCAGAAGTGTGTGCAATGCTTTCCTGTTTTGAATGTGGCTGTCATGAGCTTAATAGGGCAGAAAGATAAGAGTGAACGTAGAATAAATCTTCAGAGCCTACTGAACAGGGAATTTTCCTGAGAGTGATGCTACAGGAAAACGCAAACGTCAATGGTGACAGCATATACTGGAGAAGTTGTATGACAAAGAGAAAAGATAGGGAAAGGTGACCATTTCTCTCTTTCCAGCAATAAATAAAGCAAGAAATCACCAAAAATTCTCAATTAAAAAAATGCTAATGAATTTTCAAATCAAGTTGTCCATTTAGACTGAACATTAGCAAAGTTGTAGCCCACCTTTGTACCACTTATAGCCAACGTCTCATTGGATTTAATCAGGCATTGTTGTATACCAATTAAATAATCACTGAAAAGAGAGTAAACTGACATTAACTACATGGGGTAAATCCTTTTGCCACTTTCTATGTCCTTAGCTTAAAAGAAGCAAAAAACAAAAAACCAAACCCTAAATGCAGAAAAATCATATTCTTTATACCTTACTGCACAATCAGAGCAGGATGGATAGGTTCTAGTCATTAAACCTCTAGTAGTAAATTAGATGGTATCTTCTTAAACTAGAAACTAGCATCAAAAATCTATCTTAAAGTTTTTCTATCTGTTTTTTGTAGGTAGTGGCTTAAATGTGTTGAAGTAACATTTTTACTCACAATAAGGGCAAAGATACAGTATGGGAGCTGCTAAGCAGCAGATTTTGTTAATAGCGAAAGCCTGATAAAGCACTGGACTACTTCTTGACTTTTATTTGTCTGCTTTCAAGCAATAACTTCTTCTTCAGCTAATGATTTTATAGAAATTAGTCTCTGGAGAAAAAAAAATAAACTGGCTCATTTTGTCTGAGAAGGATGATTAATGGGGAGGAGATTATTGGGAAATCTTCCAGAGAGATATGAAATCCTCTTTCGTTTAGTGCAAGGGTTTGTTCAGGATGTCAGTTTTTGATCACTTCTGTTTTTTCTCTCTCTCCTTTATAGGGCCATCAAGAATCCTCTAGGGCCCCTGGACTCTGCTATATAGTGTGTAGAAAAAGATGTAATTGAGCATATTCATATCAGCCATCTTTTTGCTGGCTAGGTAGTCCAGCTTATCAGCATTGGATAGATGGTCAATAGAAAGGGTAAATCCTTACTGAAGGTCAGCCTTAGCAGGAGCTCCCTGGAGATATTTCCCGCCCCCCTACTTACTAGATAGAGATATAAGCAAAAAATTTAATGCAAAAAATTGGTGATTTTTTTGCATTAAAGTCCTACTTTGTGTGCATGTGTGTGGAATAATTCTTGTTTCCACTAAAGACTGGTGGAATTTTATTCTTATTGTTTCTCCCCCAAAAAGTCCATGCAGCCCTGCATGTTATGTCTGTGTCACACATGCTGACACGAACTCCTTTGTGATCTCCTAAGTGCTCTTCCACCTAGACAGGAGATAACACTGAATAAACAGCTTGTCAGGGATTTTCAGACTATTCAGAGCCCAACTGCAGCTGAGGAAAGGACTTTACCAGAAAAAAAGGCAGTTAAAGAGCTTATAAAACTCCCAGTGTGTGTCCGTGATGTTTTACATGGTTAACTTTCACATGAACCTATTAAGCTATGGCTTTCACCCTAATTGAGAATTGCAGGAAGCAACTCGTCCCTGGGCCATTATGCTGTGAGACGACAGATTCAGAAGGAGCAGTTTTGCTAGCAGTGGTGCACTCTGTGGAAATTCTTTTTTTTTTTTTTTTTTTTTTCCTGTAGATGAATGTAGCAATGCTCAATGGAGTTTTGTGAAGAGCACTTCAAGGTAGGTTAACTGAAAACTGAAATTAAGGAGAGGGCACCCTGAGTTCATGGGAAAGAGTCTGAGGCCAAGGCTTAGTAATGAAGAAAAGGCTCCTCCTGGGTCAGTTAGGTGAAAGATCTTCACTCTGGAGATCTGTGCTTTTTTTACATGCACCAGCTGAAACAGATGTTTGGTAGAAACATTAAAGGAAAGAAGTGAAGAACTTTCACCTGGAAAGTTCTTTGTGGTTTTGTAATGATTTTGTAGATGTACATATTAAGCTACTGTGCTCCATATCAAGAAGCTTCTGTCAGTCTGCAGCCTAATAAGGCATACTATTACACGATTTTATTGACTGCATTGTGGGGTAAGTGTCTCAACTGTAGACTAATAGCGTGTTCTGATTTAGAGGGGTTAATGTTAACAAATACAGCCACACTTGTAAAAAATGTAAAACACTCTATTTTTTCTTTGCCCGTATAGAAATGCTGATGCTTATTGCACTTCAAAAAATTTTGTTGTCCATTTGTGTAGACATGAAATTTTAGAGGCAAAATCTTGCAGGTATTATTTTGGCCTTGTTGGGCAGAGAAAAAAGCAGCTTGTGTCAAATTAATGAACCGGAGATACTAATGGAATAGATGTTTTCCTTATACTGTGTAAAACTGAAAAAAAAACCTATCTGCTAGGAAAATGGTCTATTCAAAAATTTATTTAATATTATTTAGTCTTATGCAGTGGTTTGAAATCAAAACCAGTGAGACACTCCAAGTCAGAAATACAATTTAATAGGAAGAGAAAACAAAAAGAAGCGAAATAAAATAAATGCAATAATACAAAAGACCGCTGACAGAGTCAGAATACAACCTGGCGTCCTGTTGGTCAGGGTGTTGGAAACAGTCCAAAGTAAGCCCTCCTAGAGTGGCAGGTGTGGTCCTGTTGGAGGTTGAGATGGTTCTGTAGAGAAAAGGGTCCAAAGATGGGTCCCGTCTTCCTTCGGGAGTCCCGTGGGAGTACTGGATGTCTGGTGACACTTGTGGTTCCTCTTTACCTAGGTGGAAATGGTTTGGCTCCTCCTTCCTAGGTAGAGCATCTCGCAATGGGATGATGTAATGTGTCATGTCACTGGTGAGCTTTAATAGCCTGTAATAGAAGATATCCCCATGGAGGCAGTGGTAGACTGAGCAGAGGTAAGAAACAATGCCCCCCACCCAGTTTTAACAGCTGGCTTGTTACCAGAGAAGGCACATCTGGAGTTACAACAGATAAAGAAAAAAAACACCTCCCCAGCTGGGTTTCAACAGATGGAATAGAATAAACATTTCTTTTGGTTACAAAACCCAAGACAGCCTTAATAAATTGGTATTGTTGTCATGCTGTTTCATGACTCTGTGGGACATGGAATTTTGTTCCAAAAATTACTTCGGAATTTAGAAATATTTTCTAGCATATTGATTTGAATGTCACTCACTTTGCACTTGAGTTTTAGCAATAGACAGAAAGCTCATATTTTGGAGCAGATTAAAGCTTCAACTTCTTTTCAGGCCAATCATGACAGCTGTTTATTACATGGCTTACCTTAAGCTCATCATGATTAGCACTTAATTCCAAAGTGATATGGCTGTGATACAGCACACTCTTTTTGAAATATAAGTACTAAAACCAGAACAACCTTAGATTATTAAAAATTTTGGCTAGCCTTTTTTTTCCCCCCTTTAAATATGATTTCATTCGTATGATTAGAATGGCAGCATCTGGTCATGGTAAATGAAGCACTGCACATAAAATGGGAAAGAATTATTCCTTAATTTCATAGGCTTGAGGTTCTTTAATTGTTTCTTAGCCTCCTTGGAGAAACGTGGACTGTTTCTCTTCATAGGGCATCTTTTACTGATGCCTTTGTTGAAGAGATTCTACAACATATGCTTCTGAAGAGCAGTCAAAGTGTGTCACTAGATTTTTGAAGGGTAGCATGCTGACTAAGTGGAAACAAAGCTGGAGTGAAGAAAACTCCAAAGATAAATGAGTTAACAGAAAGCAGTGATGGTAATTTTGGTAGGCCTGTCTTGTAAAAGGTAGCCAATTCATTGAATGCTTTTCTCATGTATGAAAATGTGAGGGAGAGACTATCTCATTTTTCCTAAGCATGTTTATGTTTATGAAAATAATCTCTGGTGCTACAGGAGCTCTCAAATCAACATTTCCTTAGCCAGCCTTATTTCTCTAAAATAAACCCTCTTAAAGATGATCCAAGTCTTCTGCTTCAGCTTTCTACATCTTAAATGCAAAGGAACGAATTCCCTGCAAGCTGGTGCTGATGACCTATTGCATACTTTTCTGACAAGCACAGTGTCATTGCTGTCCAGTGACTCAACTGTGGCCAGGTAAGGAGCTGCTCTTCTGAAACCTGTGCTCTGTTACTGCCTAATTACTGCAGATGCTTGAACTGTTTTCTTATGCTTTGGTTTTTCCTCTTATAGAACACTCTGCAAACCACAAAGATAAGAGTTAATCTATTCAGTTTCCATGAGAAACCCATGGGTCCATCTATTGTCACCTCAGTCAGAATCTTTCCTGAAGTAAAGAGAAATTTGTTTAACCTATACCCCTGAAACTCTGTACAGGCATTGCCTAAGTCTCCTTTTTCAAGCAGTGTGGACAACCAAGAGCAGATTAGAAAGGTGGTAACTTTGATACTGAGCTTGAAATGCCTACAATAGTTTCAAGGATTCTCGTTTTTGAACTATAATGAAAGAATATTAAAATTACGTTTTTCTTAAAGAGAAATTACTTCATATTTCTTCAGGATAGCAGCTCCCTCATTCTCTCCTCAAAATTCTGTCCTTGCCTCCGATAAGTGGATCACTGAGAATGCTTATGCTCAGCCAATAATTATTCCTGAAGTCCTAAAGACACGGAAGACAAACAGTAAGTAAGGTGTTATGATTTTCCTTGTGGCTTTCTGGTTTGTTTTCATTAACATTCAGCCACCCAGGTGATGTTTCCTTTTCACTATCCTCTCTTTAAGGCATTGTACTTAAGCCAATTTCAGGCATGTGCATCAAGTGGCTTACAATTCTTCTAGGATTCTGAGCTTTTAAGCACCACAAAATGCAAATCATTTGTCAAATCAATTACTTCAAAATTAGATCAAGGAATGGTTGCACTAATATATTCCTAATGTAATGTGAGATGATTTATGGGATTCCTTGCTTAATCTATATTTTTCAGCTTTTAAGAATAGATAATATTTGCAGATAATTTTGCACCAGAGGAAAAAGGTTTGTGAAATATTGTAGCATGTATTTTTTTCTTTGCCTTGCTTTTATAATTTTTTTTGTGTGTGAAAAAATGTTTTTCACTCTTCCTAGTAATTTATAGGTTTTTCTTTATCTCTGTTCATATGTGGAATATTTAATGAGTTTTCCTGAATAAAAAAATTCTAATTAATATTAGGAGATGGAGTCAGACAGTTGGAGAAAGACCTCTGTCAAATCAAACTGCTGTTTTGCTTTTCTTATTATACATGTGAATGTCAGAAATGGACAAGATGAACTAGTTGCTCATTCCAGTCTTGATTCTTATACAGAGAGAGGTGTGAAAATACCCAAATTTGGCCAATTAGTTTTGTTCATGAATCTGAGCAACTGAAAATTTATCATCTAGTCTGGTAATTGTGTGTTTTTTACTCTCTACATTCATGCTTGAAAACCTCTTCTCTGGAAAGCTCTTCAGATGTTACTCATCCGAAAATATGTTGCTTCTCACGACAAAGACAACTTGCTACATCCAGCCAACTAGTCTAAGAAGCAACATCAGAATACAGAAAATATGGCCCAGCTGACTGACTTTTATGGGACAGATTCAATGCCTTTTCAGGTCATAGAAACTCAGTGTTCCATTTTCAAAGGAATTTTATATGCTTTATTTTTTACTGAAAAGCACAGAAAAGATGCCTTTAGGCACTTTGAAACCCCTCTTCCCACTGAAGTCCACTAAGATAAGAGACATGATGGGATGCAATTTCTTAAACACTGTGTTTGATGGCACTGCAGTGGCTTTAAAGCATCCTGCTTGTTCTCCAGCCCCCACTGTGGCAGGCCATGTGCCTGTCCCAAATCCTCAGCCAGGCCTGTGCTTTAGCCAAATGGTTCCAGTTATTTCCAAACAGACCTTATATCTCAGGGATTGAGTTATGCTCTCACTGTCTGAACTGTTACCATTGCCTTTATAGAAGGACACTTTTTTACTTACTAAGAAAAAAAAAAAAGGCAAGAAAATAAGGACTGCTCTACCTTTGTGTATGAAACTAGCTTAAATTATAGTTATCCTCCCATGGAAATACTTTTTTTGTAACCTGAAGGCATGTTTGAAATAACTTGCAATTATAGTAGAACATATGGTCTTGCAAATACATGTTGCATGGCAGTTTGCTGGACAAAGATGGCTCTTATTTTGATTTTTATGAGACTTAATTTAAATCAAAACCCATGAAAAACAATTATTTTCAAACAGAATGTCAAATGTTGTATTCTAATAACTTCGCACCCTGCTTGGCCTTAGTTAAGAAGATCACCATGAGGAGTAAAATTTAAATATCCCTTGTGATATAACTAGGTGGAAGTTAGTTTAGGAACTAGTTTAAATGTAAAAAATGTGTGATGATTTGCATTTTGACATGCTGATGGCTGCCAACCCTTGCAGAAAATGCAAGTGGAAGGCTTTAGACCCTGGCAGAAAATGGTCTGTGCCTTTCAGCACCAAGCCCTGGGCTGCATGTGCATCCTGTGTGCCTGTGACCTTTTTGCAGGGAGGCAGACTCACAGTTGGTCCTGTCGTGTCAAGAGAAACCAAATTTCTAAACCAATTTTGAACTCTCAGGTATGAAATAAACAACTTAAAATTGCATACATATATTTTGGTACCTCTTTATCCTGGCTCTGCTGTCAGCTGGGTAGACTTCCAACAATTCAGTGCAGCAACTGAGGTTTGAAACTGGTGTCTGTAGTGAAGAAGTCCAATGAACAGAAATGAGGAAAGGATTGAAACTAGACAAGGGTTTATTTTTCTTTTAATGATGAGATTGGAACTAGTCTGCCTCCTTTCTAGACTGTCTGGTCTAGTCCTGAGTTATGAGTTCATTAAGTGCATTTGAAAATGGAGGTCTGAGAGTACAGTTTATGAAATGTGGTGCATCAGGCATAATGGTGGGGACAAGGAGGCTTAACCTGTTGAGCTGTAACTCTTTCTCTTCTTCCCCAATGGTATTCCTTCCTTTTATCTCTGTACTTCATAAACAGAGGTGCAGTAACAAAAGAGAAGATTTTTGTTTTGTGCTTTTGGTCTTTAATCCCTTTTGTCTTACAGGCAAGGAGAGAGCTGTCTTTATTTTCTGGAAGAAAGCAAAGCTTCCTCATGAACCCGAGAGACAAGATTCAGCTGGGTTACAGAATAAAAACTGCACTGGATAAAATAGCTGTCAGAACAGAGTGGAATAGTCTTGTTTTTTATTTTCCTGCCATATTTGAGAAGTGTAGGGTTTCATAGTGTTGTTTTTTGAGGATTCTGTTAGCCTTTTTTTGAAGCCCAAATTAATGGAAAAAATCACTTGTCCTCTTTCACAGTTCTTTGTTAGCTGTTATCTAACAATTTCAACAGAAATCTGGAAGGAAGTGCATAAGAATTCTTGTGATAAGGTACTGTGAAATCTGCCTTTAGTTATACACAGCTCTTGTTATTGGCTGTGACCAGTGAGAGGAACTCACTTGGTTTTAGAATGTTGACTGAACTTAACAACTATCATAGCCTGATCTCATTTAGGAGAGCAGTATAAATGTACACTTTACTTCGAATTTACCTTACTTCTACTTTTTTTTCTTTAATTATTATTTTATAAAGATTCTGCTTTCATGATATATGAAAGTTCTACCTTCTGAGTTGCCAGTTCTCCTACTCTCATTGTCCCTTGTAGGACCCTACTCTGTTAGTGAAGCAGCAAAACCACTAGGAGCAGTAGGGCACAAGGAGCTGGGAAATGGTCTTATTCTGTTCCCTTAGCTGTCACCTATATTTTCTTGATGGCACAGAGAAGCCAGAGAATGGTTAACTGATATACCAAAGGAGTTCCCCTCTCACCTTAGAGGGTTCCCCAGGGCCTTTAAATCTCTAAGAGTCAGCATCTTCCTGGAAATTAAACAGGTAAGTGTAGCTTTGAGCATCACTGGCTGGTGAAAAGCCTCAGGGCAGGGGAGACAGGCAGAGGGCAGAAGGCTTCTTTATCTACAGGAGCACAGAACTTTGCCTTGAGGCAGATGTTCAGACCAGTAAAGGCTTTAAAGGCTTTATTGAGATGGTGGCCAGAAATCCAGAGGGGGGCAGGAATATTCCAGGAATATTCTGACCAAAAGAAGCAGCGGTGCACAATAAATATATGTCGCACTTCAACAAACACACCCTGAAACCTGGGAGAATGACTGGTGGCTTTACTATATTTTTGTAACTGTTTTGCTCATCCTCAATTGGCAACAAGATAAATTTATGGAAAATAATAAATAGCTAAATAATTTTTCTAATATAAATATTTATGTGACTGAATTGCAGTTTTTGGTATTTTGGTAAAAAGTAAAATTCTAAATTCTAAACACTCCTGCCTCAATGTTGACTGTTATTTGATATCCATTAATGAAAACATATTCCATCTCTACACTTTTAATTTTCTATATTTTCCAACAGGCAGCAGAGAGTGATTGTCACTATTTAAATTTCAATATTGACAATATTTTAAAACTATCTCTTGGATCATATTCATGTGGACTTCAAAGTAATCAAAAAGAACTGTGAGAAGATATGAAGCCATCACTCAACCATTTCTTATCCTATGTGCATAACCTCAATGCTGTCCTGCCCTGAGGAGAAATCACTCCACGGACAATAAATATGATTAAGTACATGCCAGCAGCTGCATAACTGAATGCATCCAAAGAAATTTTAAATTCATTCCAAGATGTAGTAAACAAACAGAAGGGGCTTTTTTGGGAGGGGTAGGAAATGAGATTGTAGATGACTTGGCTATACAAACAAATTGCACACAGCTCTCTCTTAACATTAGGCCTAAATACATGTGTTGTTAACAGCTGTAAAATATGGCAGACAACTGATGGACTTCAACCAGAGGGGGGTATAATGTCTAAAGGACATTGTGACCCAAAGGGAACATTGCACACTCTTTGTTGCATTTGATTCTTGCCCCACAAAAGTGTTTAAGAACAGCACCTATCTCAGGAAAATTCCTTGGAATTCTCAGTGACATGAATGATGATAGCCTGAGTTTATGTTAGGATTACAATGAAGATACCTTCTTAAGACTTTCCAAACTATAAAGGTGAAAGGACTTACTGCATTTTTGCAGTCTGCCTTGGCTAGAGATGTTCCCTGCTAAAAGCATATATTGCACGTTGAGCAATTTTTTCTTTCACTACTGTCAAAGCAGTACTGAAACTATACCAGTGGTGAGGATCTGGGCCCCAAATTGAAATTTCTCTACTATTATAATTTGCCATGCATTACACTGTCATCTGTTGGCCAAATGTATTCATGGCACTTGAGAGATTTATTTAAACCATTCCTTCTAAGCCTGTCTTTTCCTATTTCATTGTATTAAAGCAAGCAGCCGCAGTTTGACAGCTAGTTGGCTGCCAGTCCTTGCTGGAGAGTGAATCACTTATGGTAACATCAGAGAGATTCCTGGCTGTCATCTCTGAGATTTACTGATGTCATTAACAGAGGTGATACATGGCCACTTGGGAGAAGTTTGAAAAGGTCTGTGCACAGGTGGGTTGATTGAGGGATTAGAGGAGGACTAGAATTAATTTCAAAGCTGATCTGCATTTGTTCTATATGATTTTTTGCTTGATGAATTGATCCTTTGTGGCAGGCTGATCAGAGTTCTGTGCTGTTTGAAATTCTTCTACTTTTGATTTCTGTGTCTTGTATCTTTAAACATCTAAAAATGTGCCTGCTTGCAGTAATGATCACCATATCTTTTCTTCTTACCAACCTGTCAAAGGCTTACTGACTTGGGGGCTTGGGTGTAGAGTCCACCACTTTAGGTGGATTTGACCACCTAAAGATAAGGTCATTCATTTAAATACCACTCCATTAAGTGGAAAGTATGTTATAGACAGAGTTCCAACAAATCCATGTATCTGCTGTGACGTTTTTTGAAGGCAGTCTGTATGAAAATACAGTGAAAATACAGTGAAAATACAGTGAAAATACAGTGAAAATACAGTGAAAATACAGTGAAAATACAGCTCTCATCGCCATACAACTGGCTTCACATGATAACATGGATCACATCCATGAGTTCGCTTGAACAAACCAGAAAAAAAACCCTTATTTCTTTCTTTCACATAACTTTTTTCCTTAGAAATTTGAATAATTTGGTGCCTTTTTAATATGCCATTAATTATAGTAGCTATAATGAATATTAATACAAATAGCAACAAGGGTTATATGCTTCCTATAAATATATATATTTTTACAGTGTAAGTTAAGACAGGGCAATTAAATACCCTTCCAAAACCTAGATGTCCCTATTATGTAGTTCCTGATTTGTTACAAATACAAGCACATTGAAAAAAGTTTTTCATCAGCCATAAGAGTGATTTCTTTGAAATGAAAAAAGAAAGCAAAGTCTCAAATCCCAGGTGTTTTTAATAAACAGATTTTTCCTTTTTAGAAATAGGCTTTTCAGCTAATGCATTTTCTCCTGTTTTGTACAGACTCCGGGCTGGAAAGCTTCATATCTTATTCTCCAAATACTTGCAACAATTCCAATGTTTATTGATCACAGCAGGGCTCCATAATTGGACTCACTCACTTGGGCTGCAGAAAAAGACCAATAACAGCATATGCAAATTGAGAAAAAGCCTCCCACAGAAGCAGATTGTGTCAAACTCCTGACCTCCCAAAGCTAGGATCTGCAGATGCTCTGTATCTCGCATGGAGAAAACACAGGATTGCATGAACAGAAAAGAAATAACACTGCTTGGTGCTACAAAACAGAAACTCTCATCATAAAATAATACTATTTAACGCTTTCTGTCTCCAGAGGAGAGAAATGGTTTTCTGAATAAGGTGATTGTCAGCTGCTGGAGTAGTAACCTTGCACTGAGATTAGATTAAATTTTCTCCTGAATCCCTTTGTTGGTGACCATGTATATTTATGTAAATACTTCTTTCTGTATTCTAGGTAAATGAACAGTGAGGTGCCCCTGGATAATTATGATCTCATATTAGGTTTCTAGCATATGAAAAATAACTTCCCATCAGTATGTTTATCTTCATTAGCATACAAATTCAAGAATCTTTGTCATGTATTAGTGAAGGGGCTGCATACTTTCTGTAATAATCTGTGGTATTTTAATGGATCTTCTTAGGTTTGGGTGTGATTTTACTTACCATAGGAAATTGTATGCTGATTCTTTTCTTTCTCTTTATAGGTTTCCTACATTGAAGATTCACTAATTTTTCTAAATTGATGCTCCTAAGAATAAGCCTGATGAGCACTTGTATTTGCATTGGTACAATTACTATAGCAAGTTTGACATGCCTGGTTTGGACTTGACTGTACATTACTGAGAGAACTTTATTCCTTTTCTGTCTCCTCCCATGGCTTGATGGGAGTACCATGCCACAGGAGAGACTTCAGATGTATCCTGGTTATGTTTTCCTCCTGTCCAGAGATGACAGACTCCAGGAGTGTGGGATATTGACAGAGGAAGACAGCAGAAGTCATGACCAGCACAAGGGTAAGTTGTCTTACTTTGCTTTCAGAGTTGCAAAATAAAGGAGGAAATTATTTGATGGACAACTCTGCCTTCCTTTTCCTTCCTCTCCCTCTCTGTCTTCTCCAGGGAATCTGAGAAGTGACGTTCCTGCCAACATGAAAATCAGACTTCAAGTAAGCCCTGTTCAGCTTGCCTCATGCTCAAAGGTACTGGAGTGGTAGTACGTTAGTGCCCTACCCAATTCTCTCTTTGTCATTTATGTCACAAAATGAATGTGATGAGGAACGATTTTTTTCCTTTTGGAGACTCACGCTTAAGGCAGTGAAGTTAGAACACACTCTCTGCCAATCTATTTAAAGATTTATAAGAAAACCACTCTCCACACTGACCTTTTCTTCCTGCTCAGCCTGCCCATTTTCCTTACCTCAGCAAAGCTCACTGAGAAATACCAATCTCACAAAATCCAAAGTACTTCATGATAATTTATTGATTCTATCCAAACCTTCCTTTGAAGTCATTTGGGAAGATGGGCCAACTGGCCCTGTCCCCTGCCTCATATTTTTCCAGTCTTCCCTGGTTTCCTGGAGGTTCTCCCCTCCCTCACCTAGCCAGGGAAATTTTGGTATTCCCTGCCCCAATTGCTCCTGACCAGGTGAGCTGATGTGAATGTAGGAGGCACCACCCTGGCCCCTGCCTGGGCCCCTATGCCCTGCTGACCCACAGAACAGGTGTCCAGAGAGCAGCTGCATATATGGTCTGGCTCAGCTGCCCGCTGGGCTGCTCAGCTTTCTGCCCTTTTTTTCCAGTGAGCTGGATAAAAAAAAAAAGAAAAATGTTGGCATGCTATGCTGGATGCCTTCTTCCTGGCTCTGAAACAACACAATGCAGTGAAATTCTGTAATCTTTCTGGCTGCTTTTTCCTTTTCAAATTCTGATGCAAGATGACATTGCTCTTTAAGATTGAGTGTTCCTTGAATAATTTTAGTTTTAATTCCAAATCAGCTGGGAATAGATCAAGAAAATTGCATTTAAATTTTTTTCTAGATAAAGAAGGATGCATATTAATCTATCTCTCCCTGCTTCAAGAAGATCAAATGAAGTAATGAGTTGTCTTAGCAGGAATAATTAGCTGTGGGAAAGCTAGTTGTGAAAATTGGAGATGATCTTTGTCTTTGATGTGCATCTTCTTCTCCTTGAAACTGAGAAAGGATTTAGCAAATTACCTTTTTTGTTTTTGCTTCTCAAAGTTCAGAAAAGACCTTTAAATTGTGTTGAATTGAAAGAATTGCAATTTTTATTTTATTCCTCTATTTATTTTCATTAGATGACAGTTTCTCAACTTACTCCTTCCTTCCTGGTGAAGGATTTAGAGGGTAAGCCCTATGAGGAGTGGCTGAGGGTGCTGGGGTTGTTTACCCTGGAGAAGAGACACCATTACTCTCTACAGCTCCCTGAAAGGAGTGAGTGGCCAGGTGAGGGTTGGCCTCTTCTTCTAAGCAGCCAGTGACAGGACAAAAGGACATAGTCTCAAGCTCTGGCAGGAGAGATTCAGACTAGACATTAGGGGGGATTTTTTGGTGGGAAAGGTTGTCAGGCATTAGAATGGGCTGCCCAAGAAGGTTGTGGAGTTGTTAAGTAGGAGAACGGTTTAACCCAAAATGCCAGGCAGCAATTTTCCATCATTTCAATCCACAATGAGACTGAATTCAAGGCCCCATCCAAAGAGACTGGCCAAACTCAGCAGGAATGAGGGGGAATCAGGAGGGGAACTATAAATTCCTGCAAGTTGGGTGGGTGATCCTTGTCTTTCCACACAGCTGTAGGACCTGAGGAGTGACACCATCTTTGGCTTCACTGCAGTCAAGGGACTGGTAAAGGCAATCAGGTGTTTCCAAAGGGCAGGCCTTCGGGGTGTACCGTAGTGGGATTTTCTATACATCTCAGTCTCCGTGGTCATTTCTCTTAACTCCCACTGAAAGGGCTCAGTAGGCATTTTCCTAATGTTCAACTTTTATGCTCTTCCTTTTGTTCACTTCCTACAAACGATGATTGTGATTAGAGAATATCACCCAACAGTGTAACAATCTGCGCAATCACTGCTTAATGCCAAATCCTGAAAAAAGGTAATTCCCAGAAGAAAAAGAAAGAAATGCTATACAGCCTTCTCCTTTATGTTCAGTTTGCCTCATTAACATTGCCACAGCTCTTGGGATAATTAATATGTTGTCACTTTTCCACATCATTAATTTGGTAATTCACAGCAGGAGATGTATTCTGTAATGGCTTAAAGTATAATTCATTAATTGAGGTCAATCCCTCCCTATAAGCATGGAGGTGGCTCCATCACTATCTTAGCTAGCTCCCTAAATAGTGACATATCACTCATTTCAAAGCTTGTCATAAAACATGAATTAAAGCAGGTAAGAAGTGCCTTCTATTTATCTTACAGTCCATTACAGAATGTTTCCCAACAGAGAAGAGAAATATCCCTAATCCTTATGTGCTCATGTGAAATTCAAAGCCCGGCCTGTGCCATGCTTGGTGTAATGCATCTGGAAAACCAGAGGTGACCTAAAGTTATTTGCTGAGTAAGGAGCTTTTTTAATGCTGTGAACCAGGGCCACCATGCAAACTGAGGTGATAAATCTGATCCCTGCTTCTGAAAGTGTTTTTTATCCCCTTAGGACATGCATAGGGAAACCAGGAGTCCAGTGATGATGTGAAAATTGTACATGTTAATTGGCAAATTTCTTGAATTTTTCAGTTGGAAATAAGCTAGCCACTTTAATGGCTGGACATCCCTTAGCACAGGGATAGCAGTGATTCAAGTGATCCACACCTCAGAGCCTGAAACTTCTTCTTTGTTAGAAGTACCCCAACCTTTGGGCAATAAAGCAAGAGATGAGGGAGCAGGGTACTTTCATGCTGTCTAGTTGAAGCTAGCATAGTCCATAAAAAATTGCTAAATAATGAAATTACTTGGAGAATGAATAAAATGGAGTCTGATTCTGTGGCCAAGTCAACAGCTTAGTTTCTTGTGCTGTCCTCTGTTCTGAAGGGAAAAAAATATAAACTGCCTGAAATCCCAAAGTTAAAAATAAAAATTAAATATGAATGAAAGAGGGAAAAAAATCCAGCATGACATACTGAGTCATCATCCACAGAATCCCTTATACTTACCTTCCTACATGCAAGGAAATATTTAAAGAGTTCACTCTTGCTGTTATAGAGTGTTATAGTGCTGCTTTCCAAGGGTGAAATGATTACTTTTCAGCAAAAAATGTATACAGATGACTCAACTCTTCTCTGGGAAGGATTTCATGTCTATGATATGTCTTTCCAGATACCATTGTCAGTAATGTTGTATAATTTGATGGTACTCTTGATGGGGAGTAGTGTTTTGTTTGTAATGAAGTGTATTGTTCATTAGCATTTTATTCCTGATAGCTTGTTTGGTTCTGAGAACCAAGTTCCCACTGTGTATCATTTTCCTTTATTGCTGTTATTATCACTAGATAATCCAGTGTGATTCATGGATTAAATTTGACTTTATTGCTGTAGGTATTAGAGAGATAATTAACTGCAAAAGACATGGAGATCAAACTAATTTAAACTTTAATTAGTTGAACTAGTGTTACCAGTTCTACTTGGATGTTTTCACAGCTCTTGTGACTATAAATGCAAAGAAAAACTAGCAATTAAAAATATTACAGAAGTATTGCAGTGATCAATAAATATTCCTCTTAAGTTTTATCTGTAATAGGCTCTGTGCCTTAGTGAAGCATGTGTTAGATTAATGATTAACGATTGAGTCTCCTGAGCCCTGAGACTCCACATCATTAATCTCTTCAATTATTTACAAGAACTTCTTAGGAGGATGGGTATGGGCACAGGATTACTCCTGCAAGCTCCATGACTGCACATGCAGGACTCCTCTGTATCCCAGGGCCTTATTTGACTGATCTGCAACACAAAGGGACAAAGGGGCAGAGAAAGGAGAGGTCTTCAGGCTGATTTACAGAGATATGGAACTGAGTCATTGCCACCCACTTTACATGTGCTTTGGGAGGCATGGGAGGTGGGCGGGGAAATCTGTTGATGCACAACTTCCTGGCTACAAACTTCAGGTATCCAGACCAAACTGCCTGAATCCAAGCTAAGAACCTTGTTTTTGTAAATGAGTCAAAATCATATTAAAAATTATTATTTTGATTTTGATTTTGTTTTCACAAATTTCACTGAAAAACTATTCCAAAACACAAGTGATGTGGAAATACTTCAATATTTTCAGTGTGATTTTAAAGCCACTATCCATCTATTCATATTTTGACACTAGTTTTCTGCTTTTTCTGCTTGGGGTTCCTCTTTCTTGTATGTATTTGAAATGGGTTCTGGAACTGATCTTTCCAAGCTTGTATCACACCAAAGNTGTGTGTTGTTTGGGATTTTCTTTTTTTTTTTTTTTTTTTTTTTTTGTGGCTGACAACTACACAGAGATACTTTTCCTCTTTCCTTGCTTCCAGTTGCTAAGGCTGAAGCTCACAGCAGAAATGCTCAGTCTGTGTTTCTAATGCTTAGACATTTGGTTCTTACACTGTTTATGTCAGCCCTCAGGATTTGTTAGTTCTTTCTGTACACAGCGATGCTCCTCTGAACTTTTAATACTGTTGCACTGCAGTTTTGCTGCACCATTTTAAGCATTTTGGTTCTTACAAGAAGAAATGGCAGTATGACCTTCTTTTCACCTGTCTGGGAAGGAATGGAGGAGGTGAAGGGGATTTAGTTCACTGTTGAGTTTACTACATGTCAAATTTACCTACTCTGTTATGCTTAACTCTGTAATTGCTGATCCCTTTCTGCATCTTTTGACAATGTTGCATTTGTTATAAAGCAGAATTTTCCACTTTTTTTCCCAGGAGTGATTTGTTGATCCAGAGGATTGCATTCACAGTTTCAGCTTTGGGCTGAGAATGATAAACATTCACACTAACAGGAGGACTGTGTGTGAGAGTTCACATGTTCTCTCCTTGCAAATTGTGCTGCAAGAAAGAGCAGCTGACCTCTGCCACGGGCCAAATGCAGCCTGTACAAATAGTTCAGTGGTCTGATGGCCAATTCCTTTCCACCCTCTTTTCTCCGTGGCCCATGGCAACGTGACCCAATGCACCAGCCTCCCCCTGATCACACTGCAGATGAATCATTTAGAGATGAACTTCCAGATCATTAGATAACTGCACATCCTGAATGGCTGTCAGGAATGCCTGTTGGCTCTGGGACAAGCACACATCTGGTCACAAGCTGAAAATTTACAGTGCTGTGTTCTTGATTGCTCCTATGAGAGAATGTGAGGCATACTCTGGACAAAAGTTTCAGCACCTCTATGCTGCTATCTAAGAACTTTGAAGAATGGTGACTAAAAGGGGAAAACAGAGATCCCATCAGTCTTACTCTTTCAAGTTTGTTGAATTAAAAAGGGAAACATCCATGCCATCTGGGATTATAACAGCCTGGGTTTTCTCTTCTATGGATTGTTATTAGGACAAGTAAGATTTACGGCAAATCTTTTCTATAAATGTTTCTTTAATGGATAGATTTGTAATGGAAGAACTGCAATGGCAGCAGGCTAACAAACAAGGCAAATATTAATTTCAAATGTCAACCGGCAGAAAAGTAGAGTGGGGATAGGTGTCAAGTTTGCTGCGGATGCTATTACAAGTATTAAGCCCTTGTGTTCAGATAAATGCTATCCAAATGAAAATACAACTATATAGGCAGTACCCCTCATCCTGTCACAACAGACCCTGCTGAAAAGCGTGTCCCAATCTTCCATAGCCCCTTTCAAGTACTGAAATGCCTCAATAAGGCCTTCCTTGAGCTCTTTTCCCAGCTGAACAACCCCAACACTTTCAGCCTTCAATCACAGGGGAGAAATGCTCTAGTCAGCTGTTAATTTTTTTGCCTCTCCTCTAGGCCTGCTCCAACAGTTCCGTCCCTTCCTTCTGCTGTGGACCCCAGAGATGAACTCAGTTCTCCAGGTAGGGAGTATCTATGCAAACAGCAAAAACAGCCACTTCCAGGCCTGACTGTGATATGCAGGTTAGGGATTTAAAACAAAGTGACAGAACAGCTCTTTCTAGCTGAGACTGACAATTTTTAAGTCTGGTCCTCTCTGAGGACTTCAGAAACCATTACTCAGGACTCAGAGTATTTGTACAATGTAGACAGACAATGCAGAAAACACAGTTTGCATTTATGGTTTATTGTCCCTGCAATCCTGGAGCTCCAGATTCATATTCTCTTAGAGCAAAATATTGTACAACAAAGGAGAACAATCTTTTAAACAAAACAAAACCAAAAAAACCCCAACAAACCAAACCCAAACAAAGCATAAAAAAGGATGAAATCATCATTAGGGCCGTTATGGGTCCTAATCCACAGAGACATATTCTTATCTTTGCTGATATCAACTGAACAATTTTTACTGGTGCAAATGAAATCAGAATGCACTAGAGGATCTCTACAGGAGATCTTGAGAGTTCATTACTTTAGTATATGAATTATTTCTCCCTTTTATGGATCAAATTACCAAGCCCTCTTCATGCAAGTAATTTACCTGCCTATACTAAGTGTACAGGAATTGCCTGTTCCCCTCTTGCTGGCTGTTAATGTTTGTATAGGTGCCTACATGGCCAGCAATTTTCTTCCAAAATGTATTGCCAGGGAGACAGCTCAGTCATTTATTAGCAATATAGTTTAATTATCAAACATAACAGGTCAAAAGATGTTTCATCCTCTCTGATTACTTAATATCTTTATTCTTTAATTTGCATTCTATCTTGTTATTTCACCTTCTAGGGTAGGGAAGTAGAGGAACTCATGCACAGAAGCACAGATGGAACCTATCAAGATTGGTGCATCTGCAAATTATCCAGTTAAAAGCCAGTTCTTTATTACAGTTCTTTATTTAACAGTTCTTCTGTTATTCCTGTAAGGTTTTGCAGCCACTATTAGAGATACCTGCTAGTACACTGCTTAGTTTTCTCATGGGAAAGGTGCATCTGCATTTCCTCCCACAGGATTAAATCATGAAGATGTGAGGCTCTGGGAATTCATATGCCTTATAGATGGGTACTTCTAGCAAAAACATTCAGTCTGCAGTGGTATTGAGGTAGTTTATTTACTGTAAAATGGCAAAAGTGCTGCCACAAATCAAATCTGCTGGAACACCCAACAGTAATCATGTAGTCTTCTCTGTATCTTTCTGTGGGCCTGCTCCTGGGGCACTTGATACCTGATACAGACGTTTTATTTTGTGTAGTATAGATTATTTGCCAACAATTCTCAAACAGAACAACTGTAAACAGAAACTAGTTTTGTGCTGGCAAAAAACCAGAGTGCATCATATTTTGATAGCAGCTGTTAGTGTTCTGCACAAGGGATGCAATAAATTGACTCTTCATAGATCTATGAAATAATTCCCCACTGGGTTGCCACTCATTTGTAACAGGAACTATATAAATGTTTAATGTTATTCAGTACCACTCTGGGGAATAGGTGGACTCCTTGGATAACATCCTCGGGCGTTGTTGGACAAGCTACTTATCTGGCCTTGGTTCAGTGAAGCAATATCAGTTCAGAGTTGCTATATCTCCTACCTGCTTAAGGCCTTTAAAAATTAAAATTTCTGTAGGAAAGTGATTAAAATATTACTAAGAAATAGCATCCAGGTTGAAAGAGAGGTAATCAAGTACTACTATCCTGCTGACACCACTATAGTTTGGAAAGATTCCTTACCAGCGAAGTAGGAAAAGGTTGAAGTTTGACAATTATTTTCTGTCATAAAGGAAGATAACTGTAGTGATGTAAGAAGAAACTGATTTGATGTTAGGGAATTCATAATAATTTTTCACAATCACTGAGCAGCAGAACTCAGAAAATTTTCAGTGGTTCTCAATAAGCATTTTAGTTTGAACCAAAAATGCATTTCAGACAAAAATTCTACATTTCCCCCCATTTTTGGTATTTTGTCTCACATCAGAATCGTTTCACAGTCTGAAAGTTAGATTTCTTCTTATTAAATTAAACTAGAAGTGCCCCAATAATGAGTTTTAGACAATAGAGACAGATTAATCAGAAATAATTCCTTTGCCCCAGAAATGTGTGAGGAATGGACAACAAGATCTTAGAGATTTGACACTGACTTTTTTCTGCCTTTAGGTCTTCTCTTAGTGGGCGGTGAGACTTTTAAGTGTTAACATGCTTTGTCGTCTTAGTGCTTACCAAGCTATGTTTGGTTTCTCCTTTCTTTCAAATCTGCCAATATTTAAAACTTTCAGACAAGTTTACACATGATTTTTTCCCATCTTCTGCTTTCCAGACTAATGCCAGCTCTATCCAGTTTTCTCCCTGGAAGCAAGGACCTATGAAAATACCAGTCATAGAAACACACAGGGAGGTGATTTTAAAGTTAGATCAACTCATTCCACCTGTCTCTCTCCCTGTTACTGAAAAATGTCTAATTGAACACAAGGCACTTAGTTGAGCAGCAATGACCTCCAAACCTCTTTAAGCACTGGCTGTGCATGGTGAGGCATGCAAAATCCAGGCACTACCACCCATCCTATTAGTCACATTCACCAGGGGTGGTACATGACAGTTCTTACTCGTCTGTGGAGCACTTGCTTCAGAATTAGTATTTCCTAGTTTTTACAGCTGGCCACCTCCTTGGAACATTAAAATCTGGTGGTAATCTTATACACTTTCTATGATTACAGAAATCCCTTAGAACTGGGAAGGAAATATCAGGGGTGGATTTTGGTATGAAAATCCTGAGTTTGTATGACATCCAACTGCCATTTGTGTGCTTAATAAAGGTGCTAGAAGAATAGCTGCAAAAAAGCAGCCAATTAGCTAACAATGGAATAATAAGCATCAAAGCTTTCCTCCAAAAGGCTAAATGCCATTTTGAATAACTATTGACAAAAAGAAACTTTGCAAACTTTGTTGAGTTTTATTTCTCCTTTCAGTGAAGTGTTCTCCATAATGGGAATGAGACAGATAGGGTCACTCAAATGATTGCCATCAATGGTATTAGCAAAAGTAATTTTAATACAAACTTACAGAAGTGAGATTTGACAAAGTTCAAGGTTCACTCTGTTGTTTACTATATGGGTGAAACACGCAAAGGAAAATTCAGTAATAACTAATATAGAATGAGTTATACAGAGACTGAAAATGCTAAAGGGTAAGGGCCACCCTCCTGTTGAGTCATGAGCCTCAGAGTAGACCCCCTTACTTTCTGAACCCCTGGTGCAGCTTAGATGAAGCCAGGTCTAATCTTAGTCTCAGACTTGGAGAATGGTTTATATCTATCTAATGGAAGAAATGTGTGAATTTCATTGTTGTTGATTTAGCATGTTATCAGCAACCTACCAAGGATCTATTGTGAATAAGGGGTCTCTGCCTGGGGTGATTTGAGTTTCAGATGAGGAATTTAAAAACTGGAGAATTGTCCCAAAAGTGAGGGAGACCACAGCCATGCATCCATCCACACTACTTGCAGAGAGGCCTCAAAGAAAGCTCACTAAAGCTATCATATTTTTGTGATAAAGTGCTTGACTAATAATTAAATTGCATGGGAATGCATGCATTAGACTCTTTTTACTGACCATTTTCTTTGTGAGTTTTAGAAAAAGAATCTGCTATTCATGGGCTGGTCACACACAGTGTTCCAAGCTCATACACACTCATGCTCACTGGGTCAATTTGTGGGATTTCTGGAGGAGCTCTTGGCCTGACTATGCCTCAGGCATTTGCCTCCTTTGGAATTTGCCAAACTATGTCTATTCTGGTTAAGGGGACAGAGAACATTCACCACACTCGCTTTAGTTGTTTGAATCATATTAATTCTGTTCACATTATTATCTTAGAATCCGTCCTACTGTTTTTAGGGATAAATATAAAGCAGAGTCAACTATTTTCCCCCTACTTTTAAGCTCCTCCAAGCACGATGGATTTGAATATTCAAATCAGCCCAGAAGTTCTCAATAGTGCCTCCTTCTTTCTTGACAGGCTGAATGAGGAAAAAACCCATGTACAGAAACTTGGCTGGCAGGTAATGCTGAAGCTGATATAGAAGTTCTACTAATAAGGCTCCAGAGAGAGAGAGGCAGGGAAACAGGAGGTTTGGATTAAAGCAGGCATACGATACACAGACACCTCTGTGTGTGCGGGGGAAGATTCTCAGCTGCTCAGCCCACACCGTGGAGCTCACCATTCAGCAGCTCCTTATATAACGTCTAAAACTAGATTTTCAAGGAAATTGGCAGTGGCACTGAGCGAAGGTGTCACTTTCCTAATAAAGAAACACAAATTTGCATTTGGTGAGCTGGGGTTCATTTCATCAAGTTTTTAGGGTAGGCAAAGGGGAAGAAAACTACCTGTAATGTTTCAATTTTGGAGTTAATAAGGTTTCAAATGTTCGATTTGAAATTAAAATTTTACCTTTGGGAATTAATTTAATTATTTTTAAAGGTTAAAACAAACCCAAAAGGTTTGGGTTTTTTTTACAGGTAGCTGAAAAATGTTCAAATTCTCGTTGATTAAAAACATAATTATGCTCACAATGCTCTTTGATACCCAGCACTGTGCTCTTTGGAAAACCTGGTAGGAGCATGACAACTTTTCCTTGACTGCTATTTCAGAATATTTGTCTATCTTTCATAGAGCATAGAATTTTTTTTTTTTTAGAAGCTAAAAAAATCCCCAAAAAACCAAACCAAAACAACCCCCCCAAAAAAAAAACCAACAACAACAAAAAACAAACCAAAAACAAGCAAACAAAAAAAACCACCAAAATAAACATAGTAAGAAAAATAGAATTGTATTGCAAAGAAAGCCTGGGAGATAGAGTGACCTTGTGCAGAATGCTGCTGTCCAGAAGCACTTGTGCAGATTGAGAGATAGGGATATGGCAGATAGGGATACTGAATGTGGGTCTGTATTCCAAAAGGAGAATGCTCTTCCTGGTAAGCCCTGATCTATTTGGAGTTGAAATCTTTATTTTCCTTCTCTGTACATCGTGGGGCTAGGGAATCTTGGCTAGGTCTCCACTGATTCCTGGCAGAGGCATAGGTCTTTTTAAACCTGTGTGCCTGGGAACAGTCTCATGCCAGATTCTGTGGTCTCTGAAATAGCCATCAGTATGTTTCTGTGTTGATGTGCATTATGTTCACATTTTATAATACCCCAGGCTTACTTATGTTAAGGAAACCAGAGGTAGTTAATTAAGATGTCTGTTTTGTTTAAATAACACAAATACTGAGTGAATGCCAGAACTGCAAGGTACTGCTCATAATTGACATTTGTGGATGTGGCTCCTGTATTTCCATCTTTTTGAAACTTTGCATGTTGGGGAGACTCTCTGTTATTTAAACTTGTGATATTTTTTATAGATAATCTGTCATCAACAAGTCTCTGCTCAGAAAATTAATTCTAGCTAAACCATAGACAGCAATCTGGAAAGCCTTATAGTATTTGGGTTAATTAATGCATCATTTCATTTGTTCACATGGTAATAAGCTCTTGAGGATCAATAAATTCTCATTGAGTATAAATAAATTGGATTGGAGAAGCAGTTAATGCTGCAAAAATCACAGTGCCCATATGGGCTGGTTTGTGTACATATTTCACTAGTTAATCACCAGTCAATTTGAAATGAAGTGTGCTGAAGGGTCTGAATTAGTTTACTTTCTTTCCACTGGCTGAAAAACAGAATGTTTCTGGTGTGAAAGACTTGGGACACTGCCTGGCAAAAAAATCAGTCTGGCTTACCACAGAACCTTTTAGTTTGACCTTAAAATGCAGACTACCGAACAGGTAGTTTTCATCTTTCAATCCTCACATCATTTAAACGTCTGTGATTTAAGCTTCTGAAATAAATTCCAATGGTTTGGGTTGAGAATATTTAATCCTAATCATGGATGTCCTGTGCACATTTTCTTTCTCATGAAGATTTTTAAGGCATGCACATTGGTAATGAAGACTAGTGGAACACATAAGACATTTTTCCTAAGGTATTGCAAGTCCTTGAGGACAAATGTCTTCTGTGAATTTTATGTTTCTCTTTAAAAAAAATCACTTAATTTTTGAATGCTCTTTAAAGCTGCTGTAATGATAATTTTATAGAGCAAGGGGTTATCAAACAACGTCCTGTGTTTGTGACATCTCTCACAAAAGCAGAATCCCCACCTATAAGAAATGTCTCAGAAATCTTATCACAGGAGAAATATAACATAGCATTGTTTGTATTGTAATGATCCTAGAAATGAGAAGGAAAACAATCCTAAAATTGTAGAAAGAATGAAAAAGTCTACATGCGATAAACCCACTTGCCTAGAATTTTCTAAATATTTTAAGATGTGGATCATAAAATCAATGTTTTGAAGATAATTAAATGATAGTGAAAATCATCTGAAGTCACACGTCTGAGTCAACAGTGAAGATCCTTAGCTGTCTTTGTAAATCTTAAAAGTATCCAGTGAGCACTTATCTTTCTTTTAAAAACTTTAATTGCATTCTTTTCTTCCTATGTATTTCACATGGCTCCCTCATTCTACAGTCCTTGTGCTCTAAAAATGCTGCTGCTTCTATGGCATTTATCTTCAAAAGCCTATGTACAATGACAATGACACCAAATCACCAGTGTTCCTATTATTAGTATTTTTTAATCGTGTACTATTTGACTGCCAACATCTCTGGTGTTAGGACTGGCAGATTTTTAGATGGATACATTACACAGTGATCTTTGATTCATTAAATCCTGAAAACAGATTTAAGATCAGATGCCACAATGAGCACCTTGGCACCTTGTGCAGTTCTTTGTACTTACAAATTGCATTAAAATCAATCACCCTTCAAGACATTAAGAGGTGTTAATGATATTGACAGCCTATGAAGCTGATGTACATGGCAGCAGCTGAACAAAAGAGGTTATAGAGATCAATGAAACTATGCTCTTTTGCTAGTGAAGAATCTGAGGAACCTTTTTTTCCCCTGTTTCTTTAGAATGTGTTCCCTCTTTTAAAGGGCTGTCTTTGCTCTTCACAATGTAATTGTTAGTTTTTCAAGATTTGCACTCTTGAAAATTCAAGCAGATAAACCTCAAGCTCATAACTAGAGGTCACAGTCAAACAGGTTTCACAAGACTAAACATTTTGCCCTTATGTTCAAAAAAAAGTACCTTCAGTGAAGTTTATACCATTACACTTAATAATTAAACTGTGTCCAGTCTAATGGTTATCTTAGTGACCTTAAAATAGCCGCAAGTCATGACATAACAATAAAAACCCCAATATGCTGCTGAATAATTATTTTATTCCATTGTAGCATGACAAGGACAGAGGAATTGTCCTCTACTGATTTCACTGCCAGGCAGACAGGATCATTTTTTAACCTTCTATTCACCTTTGCTGCTTGTCATCCCCAGAATATCCATATCTATGCTTGATTCCCTGTTTTTGGAGCCGGAAGATGATCAGGGTTGGCTGTGGCAGCTGTGCAGTCCCCCTTTATTGTGCAGGATCCGATGCAGCTCCAGCAAAGGGTGAGAAGGGTCCCTCATGGTGAGGGAGCAGAGGTGCAGATGTGGATGGCAGACACCTGCAAGGTCTCTGGGGGTGCTGGGGCCCTTGGCCAAGCCTGCTGAGCTGCTAGCAGGTAAAATCATCGGGTGTGATCTGCTACACAGCTGGCAGGTGCCATGATCCCTGTTTGTGGTCACACGTTTTGGAAACTGGAGGCTGCAACAAAGCAGAATGTCAAGGGTATCCAGGAGGGAATTTCTGAGCTTTGATTTTGAGTCAGTCTGTTTATTTTTTTAATAGCACGTTGTCTACTTTAAGCTCAAGACAACAGGACAAATCCTGGCTGTCATGGTTTGAATGGTGGGTGACTGTGACCATTGGAGAAAGAGGAGACCTTGAGGTTTACCTTTGCCATAAGTGGATTTGTATTTTAAGGCTTCCCTGTTAAAAGGGTTTTTTTTTTCATAAAGGTTATTGTTAAGGAAGAGTGCAACTGCATTCTGCCTACTATTTCACGAACTAATTTCTATGGGAATCTTTCCTTGCTAATCTCTCTTGCAAATTACAAAGAGATGAATAAGAAAGCTTGTATTGATCTCAAGTGTTGGTCAATGAGTTTGTGTAAGGAGTCATGTCATGTAGCAGATAAACTAACACTAATCTTTGTCATCGATTGCTCCTTGATTGCTCCCAGGAGATACATGTTTTGATACAAAAAAGGGATTTGTCTTCAATTCAGTTGTGGTATGCAAACGAAGTTCAGGGTTTATCTGAAGGAGATTGAAAAGGAGATGGGGAAAGTTCGTGGTTTATGTTCACTTCAGAAAATTTTATTTGAAATTACCTACTGCCTATCAATACAAACATTTCCAGTATGCTGTAATGATAAGTGCATTGTGATTTTTCATACCAACACACTGCCTTACAATTAAAAAAAAAAAAAAAAAATAACAATTAGCTAAGTGATTCAGCCTAGCCATGCTTGCTCTGCTTGGTGTGGATGATCAGAAGCTCATGAATGATGACTTTAAGTACCTGCAGGGAACGCTTAAGCTGTGAAGTTTGGAGCTGGCTGAATCACACTGTTCTGCTGCATTTCTTTGAACCATTTGATTTGTATACCTATATTAGTTTGAAATTTCTGTAATATCATATTGGAATTAGCTGGAAATAAGTTTCTGGTTCCAGATGATCACTGTATTGAAAATGGTTGTTTAATGCAATCCTACTTTACAGATCCCAACAGGTTACCCAAGCCAACAGACGTAAAAAAGTGAATTCCAGTTAATGTCTATGAGTTGGAAAACCTCTTGTGCCTGCTTTTATACTCAAAGAAGAAAAAGAATTTTTACATATAAGGCAAAAGATTTATATAACTGGAACCTATCCATTCTAATGAAATAACCATTGTTAACAGAAAAGGTATCAAAAATAAAATGTAAGTTAAAATAGTTATATACATTTTGTGGTGTTCAACTCTTTCCCAGATGTTATGTTCCTTATAGCACTGCCCTTTGTGTTCTGAGGTTGGTGGTGGGGTCTCTTTGGAGGAGTTCAGTGGGAAATCAGCATTCTGAGCCCTTTGCCGTGAGGAAGATGGTGTTAAAGTAAATGCTTTTCTCATCTTCATTCTAGGATCTGCTGGGGGTAATTTTTATATGTTTTTCTTTCAGGCTTATACATCCTGTTATTTCTTCATTGCTCTGAAAGTCCAGGTCAGCCTGTGCTCTATGTGGTGATTTTGGTAGGTACTATTCTTATACAAAGAATGGCTTTTACAGCTAAGCCAAGCAGCACTGAAGTCACAGGCAGAACTTGGCAGTTCTGCTAAGTAGGGTGGGACAAGCAGCAAACCTCAGGAACGAGTTCTGGCAAATCCTGGGCACAGCCTGAGGCACGAGCTGCATTAAATGATTTGGTGACATTTAGTGACAATAAGGACATGGTTTAGTATTTGACTTGACAGTGCTGGGTTAATGGTTGGACTTGATGATCTTGGAGGTCTTTTAACCTTATCAATTCTATGATTCTGTGATTACTGGGCTGAAGGGCTGCACTGCCTCCTGTGGGGGATGGATCAGCTAGAAAAAAGAAGACAACCTACATTTATGAGGATAGTCAATAACTGATCCAGGATGAATATCCCAGATCGGAGTGTATTTTTTTGTTTTCAACTGTGGAATAGAAGTTTCTTTCTTGAATAATTCTGGCTTTGATACTGTCAGTGTTTTATGTAAATAATAATGTATTTTGTCTTCAAAGAATGTGACACTCTGGCATCAACAGAACGATACATATTCCCTTTGTAAATTGTTGTAAATATAGGGAATTCCATAAGGACATGTTGTACAATATTTCTGCTATACTACATAAATTTAACTATTAGCCATAATATTTTCAAATTGGTAAATCCATTTATCATCAAGAAATAATTTATCAAAGATTAAAAATTAAGTCAAAGTGCTGTACAGATTAAGACTTTAGGGGTCAGTGAGAATAATATGTGTTATTAGAACACTTGGAATGGTAGAATGTTTTATTTTAAACTCAGCTAATTTTCACAGAATTTGGTGGGGTCAGAAAGAAATGCACTTATGCTGGTATACCCAAGATTATGGTGACAGGGAAGTAACCTCTGGATTATTTCACAAGGTGCTGTACCATAATTCCTACTGAAGTATTTAGGAGCAGCCCTTGGACTAGAGCAGCTGCCCACTGGAACAGGCCATTTTAACTGGAAGATATGAAAAATTGGTGAAGGGTAGGCTGATGTATTGTTTAGATTTTACTTATACTTTGCTACCTCTAGCAATATTCTGTTTAGCTCCTTTTGCTCTGTACTTTTTTCCGTTCCCCTTGAAGAAGCTGGCATGTGTTCTGTTCTTTCTATTGATAAATGTATGCACGTATCACAAAATTCCTTACCATTCTTGTTTAATGAAGTTTAGTCATTTTATAGGTGCTTTACATATTGCATCACAGATGGTTGATTTTCAAGGGATATCAGAAATAGGCATTTTTGACATTGGCCAGATGTGACAAGTAACAGTGACATTGTAAATATAAAGCATATGCCAGCAGGAAATTTTCTGTTATTTGTGCATCCTGGCAGCTGTTAAATTCTATACAATCCTTGGGGCAAATGGCAGGTGTCCCTTATTTCCTAAAAGACCTCAAATAAAAAAGTGCAAACCCTGTTTTTGGCATTGTCACAAAGGTAAGTGTTGCTATTTTGGAACCAAACACTGTCTGGTTTCTGTTGCCCAAATAGCCTTCTTTATTTAAAAAAACAATTAGAATTTCCTGCATGAACATCTGGAAATACAATTTCTATTACTTTATTCTTCTCTAAACAAACAAAGTATTGTTTGGTAAAGGATGCTGGTAATTTGGCTTCTTTTAATATTTCTGGTAGAATACATTTGGGCTTTTTTTTCCTCCTGGAAGCTCTCATGTGAAATTAGTTCATTGATCCTTTTCTTTTTCCTTAGGTTTTTGATTATGTTTTGTTTTTTGTTTGTTTGTTTGTTTGTTTGTTTTTGTTTTTGTTTTTTTTTTGTTTTTTTTTCCCTTCATATTCCACATGTTTCCTGAAGGAAAAGGAAGAGGATGTTAGGATGTTAGGGACATAAAATAATTTGGCATGCTAATAAAAAGTTAGAGTAGGCACTGAGGTCAAATGCCATAGACTTGGAAAAGACAATAGAGAGTTTGCCTGAGGAGTGAGACTTTTTAAATATATGATAAGGATTTCTTTGTTTAGGAAAGAACTGCTCATGCAAAGCAGTCTCTGTCTTACAGCATCGCTTGTGATACTTATTGATTGCATGGATGTTCGTAACTCATGGGTGGATTGTGGCTATACTGGTTGGGATTTCCAGTGAAAAAACACCTGGTGCTAATGCTTTTCAAAACTTTCAGCAGCATGAAAGAGGACTGATTGAGAAGGAAGGATAGGTTGCCTGGGAAACACATGGTTGACCAGATACATGATATAACTTTTATTTTAAACCAGAAAGAATTCCTTCTGTATGCAAGCCTTAATTCCTCCTTTACCCACTAATGTTTGCCGTGTTTGATGGGACAGTCAAGCAAATTGTGTGAAACTAGTACTTGTTAGCAGAAAGATTTTTCTTTACACACTGCACAGTCCAAATTTGTTAATTTTCTAACTTATAATAATACTCCTTGTATTGCATTAAACTCTCTCCTATAAAATTATTATCTTTTAAGTAGGTTTTTCTACAAAAATCTCACTACGTTTAAGTATATATAAGCCAGCTGTATCACATTTAAACTTTTTAAATATTTCAAGTAAATACAAATCTATCAACCTGAACAAAATATGTATTTTATTTTCTGCTTTCGTTCAAATTAGCTAACTTAGTTTAGAATTGACTTTACTTGGCAAAATAATAGTTATTTGAAGGGCAAGATTAAGTTAAGCAAAAATGTTACCACTGAATATATTTATGTTCTCTGAATTCTTTGTCAAAAAAGCCAGTTCAGTTCAATTTAGAGGTTTACTACACCTGGGAATAAAAATGTTAAACCAAAATATCTCTGGACTTCAGAAAATCTTCAGAGGACATGAAGGAAAGCGTGCATGATATATGAGACAGAAAAAATGGCATTGTGAAAAGCAAGATCAAAGTTAAAATTCTTTTCCCCTCTCTTTTTGAGCCTTGTTCTTAAGCCAGGAAAAATAAAATTTTATTTCCAAAACAACAAAAATTTAACATCATAAAGGAGATTAGTTTTAACCAATTTGAGGTTTGAGTGCAGTGGTCAAGAATATAATGAAAGCAAAATATTTGTGGTCTTTTCAGAGTTTTTTTACCAAGATTTATTAATTTTACTACCTAATACATTTTTATCCTCCTGCCAGGTTTTGACTGTACTGAAATAAGTAAAGCTACACTGATCTCACTGCTGGGAGATTCTGAGCACTGTTCTCTTTGACTTGGAAAGTGAAAGGCACAGCCATACTTTTCATAAAATGTATGCTCCTTCTGAGCATTTTTTACAATATAAGATAAAATAACTTTTTAAGTATGAGTTTCTCACCAAAATGTGTGTACTGTTGGTTTGAAAATACTGGAGATAATTTAAACCCTTAAACAACATGGTATAAATAGATTTTCCAGATATCATTCATTTTCAGTGCTGGCAGTGACACTGTCTTTTCTTTTTGCACATCTTTCCTTTCTCTCTTCTTTCTGTTTTCTTTTCAGAGGCAATATTTCTTCTGTCATGTTTTATCTTCAGTGTGCACCATGCAAAGTAGGAAAAAAATCTAATTAACCAAGTATTGAAGCATATTGCTCAAGGGAGAAAAAAAAACCCAAGGAGTTTTTTTCTACTGCTAAGAAGAAATCATCAAGTCCCAAAAGTTTTGTGAACAAAAAGCAAATATTGCAAAGAAGGCATCCAAAAAAATACAACACTCTTCCTCAGTGTTCACCTAATGCCAGTCACCTGCCTTGCCTGTCTTTGTCAGCAGCACTTGTTTGCTGCCCTGCCAGCTCCTGCCCTGCCAGCTCCTGCCCTGCCAGCTCCTGCCCTTTGTCACCCCCTCCTTCCAGTCATTGCAGCCATCTGTTTCTACTGGGACACTTGCTCTGGGCTTGCCATGGTCTGATTCACCAAGATATGTTAAACATGCAGTCAGTCTGATGTATTTTGTACAAATACATGTGTGTATGTTCCTCTACCTATGATGATCTTCAGCACACAAACCACTGATTTCCCAGCACATTTCTCTTTATAGTAGTATTTCTTTTTATTTTTCATAAATAGTAATTTTCTTGATAAATATTATTGCTTTAGAGAATCTTATATCATCTATAAAAATTACATTTATATATATATATATATATATATTTGAATTCATAGTCTTATTTTTTTACAGATTTGAAGAACCTGGAAAGTAGGTCTGATATCTGGCCTTGCAGATTAGATCACTTGGGAACTGAACTATGTCTTTATTAGTTCTTCTGATATATGTGTCAGCTTGGTTGGTGAAGGCTTATTGAAACATTTTGCTGTAGCAATGCAAGAAAGGCAATTGTTTTTGACTTTCAGATCTGTAGCACCAGAAAATATGGCAAAACTATCACATTTCTTCATAATTTCTTGTAAATAAAGTTTCATAAGTTAGATCTGTGAAAGATTTTTTTTTTTTTAATTTTAGGTCTAAATTCAGATCTTTAAAAAAGCCCAGCAGCCAGAATAGGCTTTTTGGAAAAAAAAAACCAAACCAAAACAATGCAGCTCTGTAATTTTCCAACTTACTTTCTGATTTGTTTGTTGTCATACAGTTTTTTTTAATAAGAAGTTCAAAGCAATATTATTTGTATAAAATCAAACATTTGTAATGAAATTGACTGGTTAGGGAGAGAGATCCAATTTTGCAGCCTCTTACCTGTCATTGACACAAGATGTCACACAGAGCAGTGCTGAAGTTTCTCCCAGTCCAAAATGGGCTCAAGAATCTGAAATAAACATTTTAAGACAGGTCTAAAGTGTACAAACTTCTTTCTTTCATGATTCTTCATCTGTCAAGGGTTCATTGTACAATATGGTGTTTAGGCTTTTGACAGTCAAGATCACATCAAAGCCTGCAGAAAAGTGCAAGGCTTTTCCTGATGCTGAGGTATGTCTTTGCAAAATAGGTCGAGAAGTAGGAAAAATCTCTTCAATAATTTCTACTGAATTCATGTGTGTCTTTTCTAGGCATGTATGCCTAAGAATAAACTGAATTTGTTGCAAAAATCTTTGGGAAGTGTATCATAAGATCCATGGTTGGAAGACTTCTATCAAGTGTTACAGGCTTTAGATGAATATATTTTGAAAGCTGGGAATAAAAATTGTAATTAAGCTAATGGTAATTAGCCTCACTGCCTTCTATCCTTATCCTGGTTTTAGGTGGATTGCTTCCCAGGAGGAAGAAGGGGAAGTTGGTTATTTGGGAATGATTCAGCTCTTTTTACCTGGTGGCAGAAGTACTGTCAGGTGGCTACTGAGAGCAACTGAATTGTCAGTGCAGACACAGGCTGAGCTGGCTGGGGCAGGCACAGCAGGTCCAGTGCTCTCTGGGAATCTGCCATTTACCACCAGTCCTTTTCCATGGTGTACCTGCTCATATTTCTGCTCAGGAGATCCCACTAAAATGGGAGCCTGGATACAGTTTATCACTTAGTCCAAATAAAAGAGTCATACCCCCAGGTTCTGTGTGCTCTTTGCTTTATCTTGCTTTGGATCTGTCCTTGAAGCATCCCCAGTTTCCCCTTAGGAAAGCCAGGTGAAAATAGATCCCCTTGGCTTTGCCTCAAGACAGAAACAGTGTGCAGCAGTCTTAGCTGGTGAAAACAACTTTTTTTTTTTTTTTTTTTTAANNNNTTTTTTTTTTTTTTTTAGCCCAGGGATTTATTATTAGAAAGGACCTTTTCTAAAAAATCTCTTCTCTGTCCTCTGAGTCTGCTATGGCTTAAATTTTTTTCCCCTCTTTTCTGAACTGGGCAATTTCCTGCTCAAGCAAATCATAGCCCAGTTGAGTTGAAAGAAAATGCAATTTATAGGCTTGAAAGTGTGACCCTCTCTCCAGCCCTCAGGTGTTTGCAAAACAGCCAGGAGGTATACTGGGACATGTGGTAGAATAGAAAACACTCTTAAAACTTAGTTAAAAAGAAATCCTGTGCCTATGCCTGCAGAGGCACTTTGTTTTCAGAGATAGTTCTTTATTAAAAAAAGAAAAGTTATTTTCTTCGTCTGAAAGAATAGGATTTGCCCAAGTAAGAGGATTTGCTAAAGACTATGTTAATTTACTTGTTTTTGCTCAGTGGTGTCATTATATTGCCTGCCATTTTTGCATATTTCTGTTGCACACCTTTCAGGGGATTTCTCACAAATTAAAAGGCAGCTCTGTGTATGTTATTATTTTGTAAGTTCTGGGAATTAGAACATTGTATAAATGGAAATTCACTAGGATACGAGTGGATATTGTTGTTATATTCTGCAGTATGAACTCAGGAAGCTGATGCCACCGACCTGTATTCCTCCTCATTTAAGGCTGGGACTGCAGAATGAACAAGAACTGGTTTTAGCATATCACTAAAAATGAGCTGGGGTAGGGGTTTGTGGCCCTGCTTCATTCCACTCTTTCAAAACCAAATGACTTCCCCCCTCAAAATCTTCATGCAGAAACCCATGAAACATAGAAATAAATGCAAGTTTCTAACTCTTAATGTTCTGTGCAGCATATGCTGTAAATGTAGCTCTAACTCTGCAGGATTGCCCCTGGAGTAACTTTTGAGTTCAGGAAACTATACGAATTTCCCAGCAGTAAGGTGAGGCACTCCAGCCATATGGGGCTAGGGTATACTCAGAGATCTTCAGGCTAGAGTGTTTTACTTCTGGTTTTTTTTTTTTTTTTTTTTTTTTTTTTTTGGAGAGAATGTTCTCATTCTGGCATGATTGTTCTCTCCAACTATCCAGCATATTGAGGAGAAATTCACTATAGGAACTCCAAATACTTTCAATATACCTCTGGAATTACCTGAGGCTCTCCAGCAACTGTGGGAAAACCCGGGAGACACCAGCGAGGAAGGGAGAAGTTCATGGCTTTTGTTTGTTCTTCCATCTTGTACTGCATGCCCAGGGGCTCATCTTGATGTTTGAATATCATCTTTACATTTCTGTTTTCCTCCTAATAATTTATAGGTTCAAACCTTGTTCCCAATCAAGATAGATGTTTGGCTTTTGATCCTTACCTCAGATTTCTGCAAAACATGGTGCCATATAAACTACAGCAAAAGAGAAAAGAGAAAACGAGTCCCCCAGCACTGAGAAATACCTGGAATTTTTCAGGGTTTATTGTTTTGGTTTTGGGGTTTGTTTTATTTTGTATTTTTGAGCGGGGTTTGTGGGTTGGTTTGGAGTTTTTTCATTTGTGATTTTGGTGGTGTTTTTTTGGTGTTGGTTTTGGGTTCTTTTTTAAACTTTGCCTCTGTAACTTGATGTGATTGTGTGGTAATCATTATAGTTCATAGTTAGTTCATGCAAAATCCATTCCAATGAGCAGTGCTGAAATGCTTGTTCCAATTTAAGACCTCTATTGGTTGCTACTTTCTACCAGTGGTAGAAGTAATTTTCTGTGCACAGGACCACATAAAATTTTTTCTATCAGGTTTCTTTATTTTTCCTCCCTGTCTGGAAGAAGCATGATGCTAGGGAGGAAGTGATGCCTCATCTCACTTTTCAGCCTCAAGAGCTGTCCTCTTGTGGATCCACAGACAGCAGCAGCCCCTTTCCAACCTCTGAATCTTTCCTTCCATAGTGCATTGCACTCACTGAGGGCCTGACTCACGTGCTGTGGATATAAATCCCATCATCCCTGGGTGTATGGGAGGGGAATGGCTATCCTTCTGGAATTACATGGACTTAAAAACTATGAAAAAATAACTTTTGATTTTGGAAGACAAAGCATAGTGGCTCACCTGGTCTTTTGCGGGCCTATTTTCCCAGTTAATTCTCACAATTTTCTAATTTCTGGTCATAAATGCAAATAGATAACCTGAAAACAGGATATCAGTGAGCCAGAGAGGAGATAAAATAGTTTCTGAATTTAGAGGAATTTATTCTCTCCCTGCTATTAGTCACCATGGTTTTTTGGTGTCTTAATATGGAATCATTGGTCTGTTCTGACACTGCTATTTTGATTTGATTCCCATTTTGAGCAGAAAATTTATTTTGTATATAGAAATGTCTGTCTGTTATGTTGTGGCTAATAGCAGAGTTGCCTTTGAGCTGTGAAAGGCCATACAATTGGTAGGCAGAAGTAGCCTTAATTGAGGTTATATTTTGAATGCAAATAATAAAAAAAAAAAAGATCTGCCATCTGCTGAGCAGATATTTACCCTATCACTCCTTTCTCAATTGACTGTTAGGGAATGTATTTGGACCAGAATATTTAATTCTGTACTTTAAATCAGTCTTCAGGCTGGTCATATGAGGTATAGCACAGGAGACAAAGCTGGACCATCCTCCCACTCCAGACAAAGAAATACCTTTGAAGCAGAAAATTATGTCTGTAGAAACATAGGTAAGAATTTAACTACTTGTTAAACCAGGAAGTGGCAGTAAATATGACATTGGCTTATTCTTTTAAGGATAAAGAGGCTTAACTAGCCTTCCCAATATAAATCAGGGACAATCTTTTGGTATATAACTTCCTGGGATGGAGGAGGTTAAAACCCACCCAAACTTGAAATCAGACGAAAGTACTTAGGGATACTGTTTCATTTCATGTGTAGGTGCTTACTGTATGCAAGTCAAAACACTGAAGCCCATTCTCTGACTTGCCTTCCTCCTCTCCCTAATACAATCCTACATTTCTGTGTTACCAAAGCACTCTGCAGTGAGGAAGCTGTCCCTGTGCATATACAATGAGGCATCTAGGGATGGGAAGGAATGGGGTCAGGGAGTGTAGGGATGCTGAGATAGTATCTGCATCCTCAGAGGAACTTCATCCCAAATGTAAATTAAAGGGCAGAAAATATTTATGGTTTTGTTGATTTTTGAGAAAAATCAGGCACAGTAATGGTATAAAAGGTTTTTAAAGTGGCAATAAATAATAATTATTGTAAATAAGCCTTGGAGTCATAAAAATCCTTCCTTGGCCACCTGAAAGCTTCTTTATTACCATTATCTCAGTATAAATAATACTGCTTTTCTTAGACCAAAATATATCATACAAATGAGTGCTTTGATCCAAGTCCCCTTATTTTCCTAAAGGGTAATGAGTGATACATTATTTATTGTAAGGCTCCGGTTAATCCTAGTTTTTTCCAGTTACTGAAGAGAAGTTTAGGTCAATCTCTAAATTTTTAGCTGCAGATGTTTATAAGCACAAAGAAATACTGCTGCAATCAATGGCATTAAAACGTGTATCAGGTTTTTTAAATCAGACTTTTTTTTTTTTTTTTTTCAGAAGGTAAATAGAGACTATGAAACGCTTCAAAGCAGAACAGAGTTGTCCATGAAAGGACAGGGTATCTGTTCCTCCCTAGCAGAATGATTGATACTGCATAGTGTAGAAAACAGCTACCAGAGAGCAAAGTCCTTCAAGGCTTAAAGCTTTGAAGAGAGCAGGAGCAAAATTGTAACTCTTACATGTACATACACATGGCAGCACACTCCAGCCTCAGAAACATTATCCCATCAAGATTTTTATCAATGTTTATCAAGATACCTCTAAATATATTCATTTAGATGTGGCAGCATCAAGCCACATCTACTTCTGTCATTACTGGTGGCTGTAGTTGATCAACAACTGTATGAAAGGGTGCATGTATTAAAAGCAAGTAAGCAAGTATTACAGTGACCTGGTAGGCATTTCTAGTTTAGTAGTTCAGTAGAGCATGAGGGCTTGCTGTGATCTGACTGGTGAGAGATGCCTCTGCATCCTTTTTCCCCTTCTTTGTTAACCTTCTCCTAGACCTGAGATAACATCTGGACAGTAGTATCACCTTTATCTCAAGTTCCCATTGTGGTGGCTCAACTTACAGTCCAAATTTCAAGTCATATTTGGGGGGTGAGCTTCAGTTTTGGTCACAGATGCCCTCTGTCCCATAATTTGTGGTGATCTTTGTTTGACTGGTGATATGCACATGAGCAGTTGCCATGTGCATATCACAGTTACACAGTTTGCCATGAGGGAATTTTTGTGAGGATGCATTACACAGGATGTACTAACCATATCTCACCTCTGCCAGGCCTAGAATTAACACTATCTTGTTGCTCCATTGTGTGCTTGTCTTATTGCAAAGTTCTTCTGGCCTTAAGAGTGTTTGAGATGGGCAGCTGTGCTCTTTAAATCCTTACAGAGCTGCGTCTTCATGTTGAGAGAAAAGATAACAGCAAGCTTTGAGTCATATGCTGGCTGCCAGCACAAACGCTTTCAGGATTCAGTTTTCAAATCTCCTGTTTTCTTTTGGCACCTCAGTGCATGAAAAGCTTCCAGGAGTTTCTCAGTCCTTTAGATCATTTTCCCTAGGAACATTCTTGACAAATGAAATCCCCAGCATGCTGCCTGTCCATGTGACTGTCAGTCAGTAAGGGGAAACAGAGCAAAACACACACTAGATTGCACCATAATTTGCCAGGTAAAGCTAAATGTTATAATGTACTTTTCCCCAAAATATTTATGTATGCATTACAATATTAACAGAACTGCAAAGTGTCAGCTGTTGGCCAACTGAATGGATCATATTTCTACCCACATCACACTTCAAAATGACAACTTTCGCCATCACTATGAAGTTTGCCTACTTTAGACGTCTGTTAAGAAACAGCAAAATTGCTGGTAGCAAAACTGTTATTCATCCCAGAATGGATACATCTGGAATAGAACACTGAACAGTACAAGAACACGTTCTTTGCCTTTGAAACCAACCAGAATGTTTTGACTGTGCCTATATCTTTGAAATGTTTGAAACAGAGGGGCTGTATCCAGATGGCCTAGTGGAAATGATCCCTGACTCATCAGAAACCCCAGATTGTCTTCCAGTGCTTATGCAGTGATTATGTACCAAGATGCTGACATTAATGAACTTGCTCATTTAGGTGTAAGAGCTGTATGCCTCTGAAAATTCAGTTTTCTAGATGAATACAGCATGCAAATCATATCTACATGTCAAAACACTTGTGCGCTGTCATGTGTGAGAGTGACCATTTGCTGTGGTCTATTTGTTTTTTCTGGTTTGACTGCTCCCATAAAGGACAGAATAATTTCCCAGCCTTTTTTCTGGTTGCCAGATCCTGCTGGCTATTCTGCTGTAGCAGACATTGTGGCCTTTCTCTACAACCCTTTAGATGATGATTGAGTGGAGGGAATCTCAACCCATTTCTCAGAGACTTTTTGGGGCTCCTGGTAGCTTCTATGATCTTGGTCTTGCAGGACTGCAGCGTCTCTAACCACAAATGCTTGACCAATAGGGCATCTTGAATGAATTTAGCGCCCACTATTGACTCCTGAGCTTGGATGCATTGAAGCTGTGACTCGCCAGCACAACAGTAGGACAGGGATGATCAGTTTACTGTGTGTTACTAGGGTGGTTCTCCATCCAGACACCTTTAGACAGCTTCTCTTTCAAACTCTATGGATGATCTGACTGTTGGATGCTCATCCTGGATGATCTGGAAGATAAAGTGCAGGGTTCCTTCCCAGGTGACAACATCTTAGAAACTCTCTGTCCTGAATATCCAGGTATTCAGGTCTAGACAGATGAATTTCATGATATGTACTTGCCTCTTCTTTCTGGGGATCCAGCTTAGTGATGTATAACCATTATCAGGTGTACCTGGTCTCCTTGGCCCTCCCTGCTCCTTCCTTTCCTCTTACCTAGTGTAGCACCACATTTCTTGGATCTCAGAATTGCCTTCAACTACAAGCCCTTGCACACGGCTGACTTGAACTTCAGTTCTTCTTGCCTAGTAGCTTTAAAACACAGATGCTGCTCCATACCTTCCACTATCTCTACCCTTCAGCCTTTTGTAACTTGGCTATTGCAGCCTCCTCTCTTCTTGCATCCCACATTGCTTACATTTATCTACAGTACTGCTAGCTCCCTGCTTTCCCACTTAAGAACTTTGGCCCTATCTTCCCTCTCCATGTGCCATTCTTCTTTGTTCATCCTTTGTCCATTCTTTGTTTGGCCATCACACCTGGCAAGCATCTTGTCTTTGCTAGGAGGTCATTATTGGCTCTGTTTTATCTGCTGAATAAACAGTGCCAGAGTAAAGGCAGAGGGACAGAACTACACTGCCTGCACTGTTAAACTGTTCAAAAGTCCTATACACAGCCATGGTGCATAAGCAGTCTTCTAGGTAATTCCTGGAATAGTTTGAGAATTAATACAGGACAAAGTATTAATTCTTGGCAGTTTGGATATGGCCATCCTATTTCCAGTGCAAGTTTACCATTCCAGTGTGGATATGACTATACTGTGCCACCTGGTCTCAGGACCAGAGAAGGGCCTCAGGACATCTGGGGAGTGTTTCGGGCTTCTGAAGGTCTGAAATAGAGGTAGATTTCTGCTACAGAAAGCTAAAGTGTATAGTAAGAACTAATTGAGATGTGTAATAAAAATTGTCATTGTAACATGTTTTCTCTTGGGACTCCCACTCCCACTGCGTTACTTAATTACTGCTGCTTAATATCCCTGCTCTAAACAAGCTCTTGGTTCCCCTGAGATTATTTCATTCACCTTTGCCAAAGTTTAATGGTCCAGGCAGTGATTATGCTTTTGTTATCTAGTAATTACTCTGTAAAGAAATTGAGTCTCCAGACTTTAAAAATGCATAGATACCTGCCTACAAGTTACATTTCATGAAGAAAGGAATGATACTTTTCCAAAAGTTTCTACAAAGTTTCCAAAAGGTACTACATTCAGAATCTTACTGCTGTTATAATCTCTTCTTAGAGAGCCTCAGATTTGCCTTTTCCATGTGAAAATTTATATATTTAACACAGGTACTTCATTTGTCAAATCTGTTTTTCCATGTAAAGCATTATTGAATTAAAATGTTGCTTATGAAAGAATGACTAGATAACTAAGCCTTATGAGAACAAGCCTCCAGAGTGAAAGCTTCAAAACCATATTAATATATAGGAAAGCATCTGAGTGGCAAATTTTGTTACAACTAATTATGGAGACTAGCTATTTCTCTCTTGGTCATCACTAATTTGCATCAAAAATGTCTTTACAAACACTTGAATTGTCAGACACTGCAGAGACGAAAGAACTGTAAATACTTGGTGTTTTTCAGAGGGCCTTTGGTTTCAGGGACATGTAAATGATTGGATAAAGTTGTTTGGTGGCTAAGATATCCAGTCATTTACTGCTAAGGACAGAACACTGGGCTCTGGTTCAGGAAACTTGGATTTATTTCCAAATCTGTGTCGGCCTGATGGATCACTCTGGGCAGTCACTCCACCATTTGTGCCTTATTTTCTCTTCTGGAAAAGCAAGGCTGATCCTGAAACCTACTGATGAAAAGTGAATTATAATAAATGGCCATTTTTATTACTACCCAGAATGTTACATAATCCTTTTCTTTTTAAAATTTTTTTGGGATAGATAAAGAATTTTGTGTCTCTTTCATGAAGTGAATGTGATGCCATAGTGACAATAGCCAATTTTCTTCTGTTCCTTATTCTGCTTAAAACAAAGCCTGTGCCTTTGAAAACAAGCATATGGAATCCATCCTTCATTAGTATGGGTTAGTTTATGTATGAAAATTTGTAACAATTACTATTTTATTACAGGTTTCAGTTACTTGTTAGTACTTTTCCACTCTCTTTAGTCATCTACCTTAGAAGTAGTACTTATATCTGAAGACTGCTCACTGTATTCAAAAAGAAAGTACTTATCCTATTTATAGCACTAACTAACCTCCAGAAGTAAAGTTAGAAGGCTATTGATCACTGAAAATGATTTACACTTTTATGGGGAGGGAGAGTGAGATGAATCTGGGAAGCCTGTTGCAGTCTGGGCTCTCTGTATGGCCCATCTTCCTCTTCATTCTGAGGCTGCAGAAGTGGAAGACAAACTGAACTCTGGATTGTGACTGCTGAAGGGAATTGTGCAAACAATGTTGCAGATGTCATCACCTTATCTCCTCACAGTGTCATAGGGCTGTTTCACTTGGAAAAGACCCTTAAGACCATCAGTTAAAACCACTCACCGAGCAATGACAAGTCCAGCACTGAACCATGTCCCCAAGTGCCACATCTTTTAAATACCTCCAGAGATGATGATTTAACCACTTCCCTGGGCAGCCTGCTTCAATGCTAGACAACTCTTTTGGTGAAGAAAATTTTCATAATATCCAATCTAAACCTCCTCTGGTGCAACTTGGGGACAAAGGACTCCGTCATTCAACTTCCTAGACAGGCCAAAGTCTGCCCTACAGAAGTCCAAGTGAACAGTTCTGCTGACTCTTCTTAGTTTTCCAAGAATCTCTTACCATTTCATGGTAGCTGTGCCCAAGACAGCCTCCAACTGTCTTGTCACCTGCCAGTCCTTCTCTCTTCACAATCAACAGGTCCAGTGGAACACCTTCTCTAGTTGTCTCACTCACCAGCTGTGTCAGGAAGTTATGTGTCTCACACTCCAGGAATTCTCCAGAGTGGTTCCTCTCTGCTGTTTGCTATTTCCAGCACATATATGGTAAGACCCCCATGATAAAAAGGACTGCCAAATGTGAGACTTACTGAAGCTTCTTAGAGAGCATTTCATCTGCCTGTTCACCTGGTTGGGTGGTCTGTAACAGACTCTTACCATGACATCTGCCTTATTGGCCTTCCTCCTCTTTTATCCATAAACACTGAACTTCATCATCTTCATCATAAAGCTCTAGTTTTCCAACATACAGGGCTAATTTACCACTTCTCCTTCCTTGCATGTTCCTTCTGAAGTGTTTATAGTCATTCATAGCAGAACCTTTAGGGTCTGGATCTTTCAGAGGATATGTCCCAAAACCTGAAGGGCATCTTCTTAAGTGGAATTGACCTGCAGATTTCTTGTGATGACTCACAGATGGGAGCTGGGGGAGAGGACAGAATATATTTTTCATGTCCCGGCTCTAACAAATAAAAACTTTGAGGCTCAGGAGAGGCATGTCTCTCATCCAAAAGGCACAAGTTGAAAGTTGTTGGTAGTTTCTAAATGCATTTTTTTTCTCTCCCACTTAGGATCTTTTCCCTTTATAGTCATCACCTCATCCTAGAATGTTTTCTTTCTTAGCCAGCAGCAAATCCTTAAGGCTTAGACAGTGGAATGATTGATGGAATTTTTCAGAGAAATGTGAGAAGTGCAGGCACTTTTGTGTTTCCTACATTTTGCTGTTTTCCAGATTAGTGTAGGTTCTGCACTGCTCTGAAGCAGCTGAGTTTTCCATGGGAAAATCCACAGCCACATTTTGGCTTTCTGTGCTGAGATTCAAGTTGCTGGAGTGTGGATTTTGGAGTGTGTTACAGTGGTGTCTAGGAGCCCTTGCTGCTGACCCAGGTGCTATTCTAGTAGGTGTTGCAGAGACAGCTCTTGTCACCTGGCTTTTCTCTGATGGCTGTGCAACATCATACAAAACCTTTCCTGCCCTGTGCCAGGCTGAGTGTGTAGGTGGCTTGTTTGGTACCCTGCAGGGCTACAGAGAGATCAGCAGAGCCTTGGAACTTCATGGATGTTTCCTCTGCACGTGGTATCTGGTTTTGAGTCAGGACCCCTTCTGAGAGAGAAGGATGGGAGTTCAAATATGTACCCTTGTACCTCCTGTTTCCCCCTGGCTATGTCTGAGCAGCTGTGGATTCTTTCTTGCCAGCTGAGAAGGCAATGTCTATGTACTTCCAGGCATGAAGTCACAACTCCTGAATCCTCAGGGCACTCGTAGAGGTATTAATATCTTCTAGTAGTTCCTTTAGACCCAGACAATGGCTTGTGCCATGAAGTTATGCTTGTGCTTAAATGATCTGGTATCTATTTAAAATTCCATGAGAGTAGTAAGTTGCAATTACTCAGAAAACAAACAAACTAACAAAAAGGACTTCTGAATTCCTTAATAATTTGTGAAAGTTAGGTGTGTGGTGTTTGAAAGAACAAATAACATGGTAGATAAGGTATAAAGTCTCTTCCCATGGAGGACATCTGAGAAAAGAAATTTTGGAAACTACTGATCCAAGACTGGCTGCCTGGGTCTTGCCTCATTGTGAAGGCACAGATACAAGCTGCAGCAATGACAGAAGGGAGAGCATTCACCTCAGGTTCTGGCTTCAGTACATTGGCTATTGCTTATAACAGATTGATCCAGATTTTTCGCAAGATCTGNCTGGGCTCAGGAAGAGGGCCACGCGCTGCAACATGAGGGGGCTCCACTTCAGTTAGAATAAACGCCACAGGAAATCTTGTAACGCTCCAACAATGTACTCCAAGTGACCAGTTAAGAAAAACCAAACCAAAACCAAATGAAAAACCAACCATGATATATTTGAAACTTCTGTATTTAACTTCTGTATTTTTGTGATATCTAGGTACCCGCTCCCTTCACCTCTTTAACCTTGCTAACATATCTGTCAAAAGACGCTGAAGACCCTATTGATTGATCCTTCTAACACAGTTGTCCATGAAAACAAGACAGTCAAGTGGCCTTTAACTCACACCCCTCAAGTTCAAATGAGATGTCCATTGCAGCATATGAGGAAAAACAAAAAAAGGAAGACTGAAGTCTCCTTTGACTGATATTTTTACTCTAATAGCTCTGGAAAATTTTACAGGGAGATATATGTTTCCATAGCATAGCAAAGTCATAAGGCAGTACATATTAGAGCAGATGAAACATGTTTCAGTCTGAGACTAAAGAAAAGGTTTGGTTCTGTTATTGGAAAGTGAAGGTTATTATTATTATAATTTCATCTAAGACCTTTTAAGAACTCAATATATTGTGAGTCACTTTCCCTATTTTGTGTTATTTTCCATTTTCATAGTACCTCCCTTCCTGATTTTAGCAAAGCAAGTTCCTAAGTACTGTGAGAAAGGCTGTGCTCCTAATGATAACACTGATGATGTTTTCAGAGCTGGAAGCTTAATGAGGAAACTTGTTATGCAGATTCAGAAGGATCAGATAAGCTTCTACTTCAATGGGATCAAAAGTGGAGTCACATTTTAAGAAATCATTCAATATGTGCTTTCAGATTTTTGAGTCTATTTTAAGCACACATGAAGAGAGGTTCAGCTGAGATGAATCATGGTGGGCAGCTCTGCCAGTCTACATCTGTTTAATACCTGCTGCTGCAAAGTTCTCCCAGGGCTCTTTAGATAATAATTCAGCACAGGAAAAAACTCGGGACTAACTCAGTGGAATGACTTAAATGATAATATATGTAAAGGTGACTTGTAATGTCTGCAGCCAAAGGAATCTGTTTCCTACCTGGTGTGAAGTAGTTAGAGGATATAAAGGCAAACAAGTGAGGTAAAAAGGATGCATTGCCTAGAAACATATTTGAGAAATAAAATTAATGAAATTTTGTAGAATTCACAATTCAGGACTTGTTTAATCAAGAATGACTTGTTTAATCAAGTAGTGATGGGTACACCTAATAAAGAGGGACTTAAAAATTATCTAAAAATTTTGGTACAGCTTTTACTTTATAATAGACAACATGACATGAGCAATGCACCACAATCTACTTCCTTGTTTTTTCTGTTGTGGTGGTTTTTTTTTTTTTTTTTTTTTTTTTTTTTTTTTTTTTTTTTTTTTTTTTTTTTTTTTTTTTTTTTTTTTTTTTTTTTCATTATATGTAAGTGACTGTTTCAGTAGTTTTAAAATCAAAACGGGTAGCATTTGCCTGCAACAAAGATTATAGATTTTCCCCTTTAGTGCTTTAGATTGAATACTTTCAATTCTTCTAGCCATTAATTTCCTCTGTTAATGGGCTTTGCAGCAGCTGGACAAGTCTATTATTTAGTGAATATGTTTGATTAGCAGCTAAGTAATTTCTGTCATTTTCTTAACACTCATGATGTCTGCTTTCAGTATATGCCAGACTTCCTGCTTTTTGTGGTAGTCTATTTGTTTGCATAGTAATCTAGTTTATGATGGGTACACAGGAATTCCAACCAGGGTTGATAACAAGATGGCCGCCCTGATTTACTGGAGTGTTCTGACTATTTGCATCCATGTAGGCTTTCCATGGGCAGCAAATCCAAAACTCCACATGGTCCACGAAGTTTGGCTGAATACCTCTGAATCACATAGAAGGTACTTTTTAATTCTGGCAGTCTGTGATACTGAGTAATCCTATGTGTTAATAATAATGTTTGCTTATATAAGCTGCTTCATGAGCTGCTATTTATGACTACATAGAGAGTTGGGATAATTCTATGGGGCTTTCACTGTAATTTTTATCAATTGCGTTTTCCTGATACTAACAGATGTTTTGATGCCATATCTTATCTGTGAACACACTTCAACTCTGTATAGTTCCTGTTTTCATTCTGAGCTTCAGATTCCAGTGCTTTTACTGAAACAAAGTTCCTGTATACTATTGGGTTGCAGTTGTACATGGTAGAGTTTTACCTTGCTGACACACCAGAACAGAACACACAGGAAGGAAATTGAAACTGCTCTCTTTTTAACTATGACTATAGAATTCTTCCTCCATCAGGAAGTATTTTGAGGCCATCTCAGGAAAGGTACTTGGGGGGTGACAACAATAGGCAGTAAAATATATAAGAAGCATTTGATACATCTTTTGAAATTCTTGAGCCATTCTTACAAGCAGATGGGCACCCAGTTTTTCAAAAGTGTTAAAGGCAGAGGGAAGTGTAATAAGCCTTTGTAATTTTTTAGTAAAAAATTCAGTGTTCTGTACATTATCAAATATATGATGAAGACTAAGTACAGAATAAACTAAAGGAAGGGATTAGAGAGGGGATAGGGACAAGTGTCTGAAGTGGCTTTTGAAGCTCTTTGTTTGGAGCTCTTTGACAGGAAGGGGTGTCTGAGGCAGGGCTGGGGATGGGATTGTAGGTACTCAGAGAAGGTGGGAGCCCTTGGCTCTGTCTGTCCCTTCATTGTTGGAAGGTGGAAATTGTGCTTTTTATTCACAATAAGGAGGAACCTGCAGTTTGCAAGACCTCCTTCACATACTGCTTTCTATTACAGCCATGCCCTTTTTCCAGCCATAACTCCATAATTCCATAACATAACATAACATAACATAACATAACATAACATAATTCCACTCTATGACCATTCCAGCTGCTCCTACTGTGTTTTGCCTCAGTGTATTTTATAGTGTTGTAATTTTTCCTATCTACTAGTGGACTCTGATCTGCTAGTTTTATATTGGACAGGATCTAAAGTGAGATGCAGGGTGATTTAAAGCAAAGCAAGCTTCTCTAATGTTCAGGTAAGTATGTTCGGAGCCCAGAGCCAATGGAGCTGGTTTTATTTATCTTTTTGAAATAATTGAGAAGGTAATCACACAGAAAAGCACTGTGCTTTTACTGTGCTGCTGCCTTACTGCCAAAGACATTCAGGAGATCAAGAAGACATTCAATATAGGAATGTATCTTGTCTTGTGGAACTTACATAGTTATTCTCATAAATATATTAATTTACCATAATGGTAACATCTTGGGGAAATGACAGTATAAATACATTAGTCCTGATAACTTGACTGGGCGTGTCTAAAGGCAGTAGCTGAGGAATACAACTCAGTCTGTAGAAGGTCAATGGTATAGGAACAAATCAATATTTTTTTATAATGTAAAATCAGATTGCATTTTACTGTTAATGAAACATGCAGATTTGTTCAATAGTGTAATAGAAACTCAAATTTTAATTTAGGGCCATTTTAAAAATTGCCAAGTACTTTTTGTGTTGTCCACATTTTTTTTGCTATTCCCTACTTTTGTCTTTTTATCACTTTGATTTATTATTATTCTACACCCACTGTAATCTAAATAGAGACAAAAATATTGAAACTGTGCAAAAATTCTGTCTCTTATTTTTCTAACAGACAAGCTGGCAATAACTGCAAAAATGTTCATCAATTTTGTAACTTCTTTTGTAATTTGAAATGTCACCCAAAATTGTTTATTTTCAGAAGCATGAGGGATTTGGAGAAAAATTCTCTTATTATCCTCTCTCAAATGTAAGAAATTGAAAAGTGAAACAGAAAAGTTATTTTTGTTCAGTATAACAATTAACTGTTGTAACTGTTTTAACTACCAGGCAGTGCATGTAGATATAACCTAGAAATAGTTAAAACGTAGAAGTACTTTTAGCAATTTTATAAAAAATAACATTTGTTCAGCAAACAAGTTTATAAAACTAATACATTTGTATTACTGTAGGCAGGAAATGCCAGGGAGTGAGACTTTGTTCCAGACAAAGTTAAGAGACTGGAGCCATAAATGTAGTTCTGTTAACAGGTGAAGATTAAGTTTTATTGCAACATCTCCAGCTGAAAAAAACAGGACTGTCAAATCCAGTCATAATTTGAAGAGCTTCAAGATCAAAAATCGCAGTGCCTAAATGATTAAAGGATGTTGGTTTTACTATGCATCTTACAATGTGTGTTCTAGGGGGGGAACAAACAGTGATATTCTCCTGCCAAATTTCATGTGTTAAAGCTAGATCTAGCAGAGGACCAGTATTGTGAAAAGACAGGTCTGGTCTAGAAACCCGAGTTTTTACTTAATGTGTTATGAAGTTGCATAAGGTGTTTTGAGATATCTACTTTCCTTCTGACTCATTCTGAAAACTGCCACAGGGTCCTAATTTTTCATTCTTGCAGAAAGCCAAATTTGTAAGGTCAATCACCTGATTCAGGAACAAGTAACTGTTTCTTACAGACTGTGAATGTTTCTTGAGATGGACGTGGATGCTTCATATTCATTTAAATGCATTTACCAATGAAAGTATCTACAGTACTTCTGCCTGTCAGAATGGAGTGGAAAATACCTTTCCCTCTTCAAGCTCAATAATGTTACATGGAAGTGTTAGAAACTTCCTGTAATTTCAGGTTTCCCAAGTGGGAAGGATTTGTTGAACCTGAAAAAGGAGACTCAGAAACCACAACAGCAACATGTTATGATGATGAACAAACATGACAACAAGTTGTCCGTATCTAAACAGAGGTGAGGTAGTATAGGTAAGTGCACCAAAGATAGTAATGGACAATACAGGAGAAATTAAAATGCAACAACAACAACAACAAAAAAAACCCCAAACACAGTTGCTTTTGATCTAGTAAAAGACCCCTACCTAGAGCAGTCAAAGCTTTCAAGTGCAGCTTGGAGTTTGGGGACAGAATGGTTGTTTTGCAGACCTCACACTGACTGGAGTAGGTGCCCTCAGATTTAAGCCTTCCTTTGTTTTTTCCTACAACACAGGAAATGACTGGTGTGTTCTGAGACAAAAAAACAGTAGTCATTTATAATGGTGCAAAAAAAAAAATTGTACTCTAAAAATATGGTTAATGGAAGTGAATGAGCTCTTTATCACAGAGGCCAAATTTTTCTAGCATGTTGTTTGTACAAACACTTCTGTATGAAGTTAAATGCCTGGCTTGCATTGCTTTTTCATTGCACTTTTTAAGATGTCAAATGGGAAAAATAAAGGGCAATTTTGAAATATGTTTTTCTTTAAATGTATAGCAGGGTTCTACTCCCCATAACAAAATTGAATGTCCAAATATGGGTAGGAAGAAAGTAAAGATTGTTACTCTGTGTCTTAAAAACAAAGACAGAAAATGAAACTGCTGTTTTGCTAAAGTCTAGGCCTTTACACTGAGAAAATAAAAAGGCCTGTTTTTTTTCAGCCCAGTTCCAAAAGCTTTGAATTAGTTAGCTAATGGGAAATGCTTAAATTAAATGGTATTTCCTAGCAGTTCCCAGGGTGTTGTTTAGAAGTGCATTCTTGCCTGTGAGCTGAACTGCTCAGGGGACTATACAGCCCAGAACATAATGAAGAATTCCCCCCTGAACAATGTTGTGCTATATGCTCTGAGATGAGCATAAAAATGGAGTGAGAGTTTGATGAGGTGGCCTGAACTTCATCTCCTGAAAACCATTGCAATTTATCATACTTAAAATGAAATCCTGTGCATCTGCCCTAGACTGAATTGGAAGCTTTCTTTTGCTCAGCACTTTTGAAATGAAAATTTTCATTGTGTTTGAAACTAAAGTGTTGAAATTTTTGATTGTGTCCAAACATTTGATATTTTAGATCCTTTCTATGCAAAGATCAAGTGCTGAAATACAGATCTCCTGGACTGGAAATTTGAAATTTGGTTGATGTTGGGTTGGCATGTAGTCTGAGCTATAGTGTACATAGCTAAAGGGAGAGTCAAATGTCTGTTGAAATATGTTTTTGTTTATACTTCTCACCTGTACAGGGTAAAGGAGACTGTGTTTGTCTGGAGAAGCCATTGCTAGCTAAATGATGTGGCTAAATGAGCATTTCTTTAGGCATAGAAGGGCAAAAAGTCAAGTTTTCGATATCAGCAATTAGACTGGTAATGAATGTTGCCTGCAATATGCAGGACTTCCCTCAGATCTCTCCTTTGGGGCAACCCTGAGAGGACAAAGTCATTTCAGAAATGAAAAAAACTGGGCCAGCATCTGAATTAAGAACTCACCCCTTGTGTATCCGACTGCTGTTGGCTACAATCACTGCTAAACTGTGGCCTTGCCTTGTTAGAGGACTATAGGAAGTGCATTTCAGTGTCTTCTGTGTAACCATGTAGTGCAATAGAAATGAACTCAACTAAACATTCAGTTAATGTTGAAACAAGCAGAGCTATCCCAATTAATGCTGAGTATTAGCAGAGTAACAGGCACTACAGGAACTGGGATTATGGCAAACATTTTCTTGCCTCTATAAACTGGAACAATTTTATTTAAACTGTCAAGAAAATTAACCTTGTTTAAATTGTTCTCAGTAAAACCACTGTATATTTCAGTAACTTGATTTGTGTTCCATAGAACCAAGAAGGAGTGTTCTGATTTATGTGTTGAAGACATATTAATAAAATAAGCTTTTTCTGCAAACTTAGCTGCTTCCAATGTATTGCCAGCTTCTTCAGTCTCAAATGATGCAATGAGCATAAGACCATTAATTTGAATGAAGTTATGATAATTTATATCAGTTTAGTACTTTGATCCCCTATATTCCATAATCAGAGAAAAAAAACACAGATTTGTGGAATTATTTTCTTTCACATCTCCTCAATTTCACATTGCTGGATTTATGAGTAATTGACTCATAAACCAGTCTGAATTAAATGTAATTACTGAGTCCTACCTCTATATCTGCAGCTCAGAGATTGCTTTAAGGGAACATTCTGCTAGTTTTTTTCAGTGTAAATCCGCTAGATGCATCATCACCTGTAAATCTCCCTTTTTCTTCATACACATGAGTAAAATGAATTTTGGGAGCACTTTGTTGTAATATGTGGCCCTTAAACCCCCAAATTCTCCACTGTAAGACGTGCATCCAGCTACACTGTTCACCAGGAAAATTATTTCTATAACTGACTTAGAAAAAACTGCCAAAAATGAGCAGAAGGAATAATCCTATTCTGGGAAATACAAACTTCAAATGCAATAACTATTATTTATTGGGGATAATTACCTTTTTGTTCCTTCTGTGAATATAAAAAACACTGTAACCAGAAGCTGAATCTTGGACACAGGTTGAAGTAATTTTTTTTATGATATGTTCACTGTAAAAAAAAGACTATAAAAAAGGTTAGACACCATAAATCTCTGCCAAGCACTATTTTCATGAGATATACATTCAGTCGTTTACTATTTGGAAAGCTTCAGAATAGACTTGATGCTATCTTATTTAGTTAAAATATGCCATAAGGCAGGCCTGGGTTCATTTCACATTGGAAAAATATTCCATATATTCAGACAATTTCCACAGATTCAGAGAGCTTACCATCAGGTAGACTTAGTGAAATATTCAACCTATATGGACCTTCTCCAAGCTTCATCCAAATTACTTGGTTTATAATTATCAATACTGAAAGTTTAAATATTTGATTCCAACTCAAATTTTATAACTAAAATGAAAATAAGACAAATAATTGAATTTAAAAATATGAGGTAGTGAAAATGCCCTTACATTTTTTCATGGTTGGATCTTAGATATTCAAGGACTCAAATCAGTTTTTTATAGGTTTTTGCCCTGTGTTACCATGGTAGCTTGTCATACTCTATGCTGTAGAGTTTTACTTTCCCCTCTTTGTGAGCTGGGCTGCACTTGCAAGCCTTTACAGAATTTATATCCTAATATAAAAACTAGGGTACATTTAAATTATAGTACCATTTAGGCTGGCCAAGAGAAGCCTATCAAATAACTGTCTTTAAGCCAACAAGATTTGTACAATGATATTGTTAAAATCTACAGCAAACAAAAGGCTTCATGGCATTTCTTTAATGGATGAGCTGTTCAGCCAGAACCATTTATTTGGGTAAAGAGTCTGGCCTCTATGAGCTTTCGAGCATCAAAACATAATTGTGTTATTTACTTTGATACAGCACTGGGCAAAGCAAGTGAAAAACAAAATCACATCAAAGGAGAACATTTAAACTGGAAGGCAGCCTTTGGATTAGAAGTTGCTTTTATTTCCTTTTGCTTAATAATTCTTTTGTGACAGTTATGTACAGAGACAGCCCAAAGCACTAAACCCTACAAACTGTGGAAGGTGCACAAATGTTATCACTTGACAATAACTAATTCCCAGAGAATGTACCATGACAAGATCATTCACATTTCTACAGTTGTGAACCATTTTACTAAAGTGTGTTTCATGGGAAAAATTCACTTTAGTTTTACTCATTTTAAGAAAGCATTTTTAAAAGCTAGACAGATAAAGGTTTTACAAACACTGGAAGAGAAAATAGTGACAGAACAAGAAAAATAAATATTTGGCTACTGTATAACACAATAAAGACAGATTATGTTCAGATTTTTGTTGATTCTTCTACTGTCTTTTCTGCTAATCTCAGAACTGTTTTCTATCTGATGAAAAGGCCATGATAAAGGGTTAAAACAAGCATGCCAGAAACTATCTGCAAAATGAAGTGACCCTAATTCTACTAGCCCAAACCTGCCAAAAACATTGAAAGATACTGCAAAAAAAAGGAAAAATGTTTATTTTGTTTTCTTTTTTTATAACTTTCACAATTGTGTTTTTTGTCAGAAACTCAAGCCGGGTTTTGGAAAAGCTTAGAAGATATGTAACAGAATATAGTTTGGAATAAACACAGTGCATTCAGAGTCTGTGTTCATACAGACAGGTAAGATAAGAAAATGCTTCCTCATTTTTCAGACAGGTTACACAACTAAATTTCACTGAATGCCTATGACTAATCATATAAATGTGGAAGAACAGCCCAGATTTATTTTACTCTTAGGGCAATATGGAAAATTTTCATTTGCACACATGTCTATGAAAACACATCATTGGCAAAATAACTTCAGATTAAATAGATGCCAGTGCATTTCGTGAAGATTATACTGTGTCTGTTATTTTTTTTTCTTTTCTGACAGATGCATGTTGAAAATTTTTGAAAATTTGAAAGACCAAGGATGATGTGTATCTTCCTAAGATGCACAAAGATTGGGACGCGAAACTTGTTAAGTTATTGAAACTTGACGAGGTAATTGGGATAGGTGTTGGGTACATAGAATTAAAGGGAAGAAAGTTACAAGAATTTTGTGTTATTAAGTGATACAGAATGTATTTAATACAATAAAATAAATTTTATCAAATGTCTGTGATTCTGAGTCCAGATCACTTGATTAAGGTTAACAGCAATAAGAAATACTCATTGTTTTGTTAAAAAGTGTGCCTGATATTTGGTAAAATGTGCATCAGGCAATTTTAAAGTAAATAAATGGGTTTCTTCAGAGAAAGCAGACATATTTTCTTAGTTTTTTATTGGCAGTTGATGTAATTAATATTTTAATTTTCTTCTTTTATTTCCACTTGATTTTCACAGTAATGTTAATTGTGAAAATAATTCCTTCCTCTATAGATTTGCAGTAGGTGTAAATGAGGTAGGATCTAGAAAGCCTCTTGGAATGCAGGAAGTGCCACTTGCCTCCTCTATGAATATGCTGATGGTCTCCAGAGAGGATAAATGAGGAAAAAAGGAGATAATTGCACCTGCTGGTCATAGTGGCCAGATGGCCAGATGTCTCAGGCACTGTTTGCTGTGGACAGTTGAGTCAGTGATGTGCTGTGCTAGATCTGGGTAGGATTCAAGAGTCTTATTTCCTTGGGGAAAAAGGATCTATGACCCCATCCCTTCTGTGTGTGCCAGGATCTAGAAGAGGAAGAGATGTGGCTGAGCATTTTTATGGTCTGGTATTCTAAGCAAAAAAATGGTAAAGAAATAATTACTTTGAGCAGTAACTTATCAGAAACTCTGTGGAGGCATGCCCACAATATCAAGAGACCCCTGAGCTAAGAAAGACTTCTTGCCTGCTAGAAAGCGTGTCTGTGCTTCTTCCCATCTGGTATTGTTCAAATGGTAAGTGCCCCCAAACTTAGCTCCTGCATTCAAAAGCAGAGTTTATTTAATGTGGAAATAGTGCAAGCAAATCTGGCTCTTTTCAGCTATTCTTGGGCCCCTTCTCAATTTATGTCTTTTCTGTGCAGAGCCGGGGCTGAATCCAGACGCTTCATGGACAAGCCTTTGTATGGCTGGCAGCAAAACCACACTGGAGGGCTCTGGTTCTCCCAGCAGGCTGTCTGTTTCCCTGTTTCAGTAAGTTTAAGATGTTTAAATATTTACTTGGCTTTTGCTTTGCTAATAGAAAATGGTGAAGCAGTTTGTTTCAAGTATTTTACAGGATCTCTTCAGCTTGGTGGGTTTACCTTGCCTTAATGATTAAGCAAGATCTATCCAGTGAGGGTTGAGCAAGAGGTCATGCTTGAGGTAAGGCTGAGCCAGAACTCAGGTCAAATAACCCTGTGTTGCTGTTGAAGGCAGAGGCCTATCCCATGGAAAAGATTTTCCAAGTCATTCTGAGGAGCTGCATTCTTAAATCCATTACATAGCAGCCCTTTTAAACAGCTATCTTTCCACAGCATTTTGGAAACCCTAGTGTCACCCAGCAGGAAAGGGCGCTGTCTCCTTCCTGTGAGAAATGGAAGGACAGGTGGGAGCTAATGGAAACAAACAGGAAGAAGGTGTCCAGCACCACCACAGCTGAAGTCTTGCCTTTCAGAAGGAGGTTGATGCTTTGGGAAAAGAGATATGGTGTACTGAGCCCCCAGGAAGAGGAGAAACCCAAATACAGGTGGAAAGAAAGGGCAGAGATGGTGGCAAGGTGAGATGGTAACTGAAATGGTAAGAAAAAGAGAGGAGAGAAGGGCAGAGGTGCCCAAAATGGATGGTGAGCAAGTGAAGCATGTGCAATTAAGCTGGATGCTTTCTGGGCAGAAGAAAACACTTGTTGATTACTCTGTTAGAGCTATATTAGAGTAGCTGTCAGTCATTACTGAAAAAGGTATGAAGGCTGCAGGTAAACAAAATATTAACGTTAATTTTATTTTGTGTATTAGAATATTTATA
>VXBN01012045.1:56427-160942 GCA_013397395.1 Sinosuthora webbiana | reverse complement strand
TATATATATATATAAATACAAAGAGGCAAAGAATGCATATAGCTGTTTGCCAGGTCTTCATGCTTCAGAAATACAGTCGGGCTATAGAAACCTTGATATCCTTGTGATATCCTTGACCCCACTAATTGAAAAATGTTTCAGCTCTGATTTTTTTAGTCTTTGCTCATTATATTAACTTCAAGAGTGTCTTCAGTAATCACATTACTCTGTGGCAGAGAGGGGAATTCAGACATATGGAGTTCAATGATTACTGTGAAGAAATGAGAATAGTTTTCCTTGTGCAGATGTGATCAAAGATTAAAAAGTACCACAACACAGAACTATTATGCTCTGCATTTATGGCTGAGTTAGTCTTGGCAAATAGAAAATAATACCTTCCTGGGAGCAGACCAAGTCCTGGGATCAGATTCATTGGTATGTTCTGGCTGCTTGGTGCTCTGTCAGAGAGTACAGGTAGTTTATGTTGTCAGAGTAACAGGACAGGCAGGAATTACAAGAGAAACTGGGCCACTGTGGGGGCTTTTATGGTTATTATTTTTTAAAATAGAATAAAGAAAAGCAAACATTGTCAAGCATCACAAAGCCTATACTAGCTCTGTAGTTAATTTGATATGACTGACTGTTCAGAGGCTGCTGCAGTTACTTAAAACCAAACTACTTTTGAACATAATTGCTGTAGCAACTGTCCAGGCGGCTGCCATGCACAGGGATGTCCTTCACCATTTTTCTGCAAGCAACTAGAAACCTGATGTATAGCCAGGATTTTCATCCTGGATTTGGTAAGGTATTTTCAGGCCACAATTCCTGCCCTTTCTGTGCTGTATGAGCGAGTTTCCCTAGCATGAGGCAATTCATATGTCAAAGTCTTGTGCCAGTCCCTGAAATTCTGATTTAATGGGTACTGAAAATGTGGCTGGGAAAGGGTTAGCTGCTTTGAAAGTACTGACCTCTGTGACATGTTGAGGCAAAGGTGTCACCTCAGTCACAGCTTGTCTCCTGCACCCTTTACACTTAAAGGCAACTTGTGATTATTTTTGCCTTTTTACAACTAATTATATAACTTAAAACTTGTTGCAATACTATTGTTTTTGTTATTGCCTTAGGTTTTCTCTTACCTCACCTGCCAGTAGCGATTCTTGTGTGCTTGCTTCAGTTTTCTGCAATTCAAATGACTTCACTGTCATTGAAAGTAAATTGAAGTAAACTTTCCATTGAAAGTAAAGCAACTTAAGTAATTTTGACAGAAACAGATTATGGACTGATTGCCTCAGAAAAACATTGGTCAGCACATATGACTGAGAAGTGTGCTCCAACTGAGGTCAGTCGAGAGCTTTAGCATCTCTAGCTGGCATACAGGCCTGAGGATTCTGTGTGTGCACTGGCTTATCAAGACGTCTGGTCATCTGCTCTGTGCCAGCTGCTGGCCTCTGCTTGGCATTCAGAGCCCTGCTGAAACAGAAATAAAGGCAAACTGTGTGGTTTCAGTCATCATGCAAAAATATGCCTGCAGCTGTTTCTTAAATTGTCATCCCTTTGATACTAAATTATCTCCACACATGGAAGACCCAAAAAAGACAACATTGCCAAATTTTGCAGAAAAATGCAATGGATGGTAACTCTATTAGGTCCAGGTATGCAGAGGAGCCTAGAACTGCTGCAAAGCAAATCCCCACAACAGGAACTTCAGATAATGCTGTTACTGAGAGCAGTATTGTCATCTTTTCTATCAAATACTTGAGTAATAGAAGAGATTTTATGATTTTTTTTTCAGTTAGTTGGATCCTTTTGTTTAGTCTCAGATTTACAGGAAGTACACGCTTAAGAGCCCGTCTTTCTCTACACATGAAAAGTCCCACATATGAAACGTCCCTATTTCATAATGTACTCAGTACCATTGTGGTTAGATGAGTCCTAGCATGGACATTTAGGAATTAGTCACACTCTTAAACAGGCCCTGTAAAGGTGGCAAATAGAGAAAATCTGGTTGTCTCATAGTTGACACTAAGATAACAAAGACACTGATATGCATTGCTATTTTCATAGGCATGCAGACAAGAATATCAAATCCCTTGGTTTATTTTTTGCTTTGTTCTTGCTCATTAGTGAAAACAGAGGGTGAGATGACCTAGTGAGGCTTGAGATCAGATCAGTAATTGAGACAAATTCCAGACATGAAAGGACTGCTTGATGCTTAGAAATCATTAAAGGCTGAAAATTACTCTCTGTGAGTTCTTTGGAAAGTAAAAAAAAAAAAAACAAACTTTAGAAATTGCTTTCAGAAGTTCTGCTGTAAGGTTGATTGTGCAGCTGTTGGGTTTGTAAACATTTAAGTTGCATGAATTAATGTTTTGACGGCAGCCAACAGGCAGCAAACGGCAACTGGTCTTGCTTCTAGCTCTATGATGATCAGTGACTCATTATTTGGCTTTGTAAACTTAAGATCTGGTGCTTATTTTTACTAAGTAGAACAGAGTTACTGCTGGCATTACTATGTAATGTATGCAAATAAACAAACATTACCTTTTGCTGTATAAAATTTGTGAATGATTTTGTTGACATTTTATGATTAATTATCCTAATATCAGTGTATGCAAAACCTCATGCCTAAGGGGGGTTCATTTGTTTTCAGTTTTGCCTTCTGCATTCTTTTGGTTTTCCATAGTTAAGCTGAGTCTTTACACTAAATACTGGTAAAAAAATGAGTTGTAGTGTGTTTGTTCTTTGACTAATTTCAGAGAAATATCAACAGGAACATTTTACTTGGGGAGAGTAGCTTATGAGATCTCCTGCAAAGCAAAAGTGTTGCAGTTCTCAAGAGAGATGGTTAAATGGGGGGCATCAATCTCTTTCAGAAATAGAGAACATTTGATATACTGCAGGACCTAATGTTATGGGGTATTACTTTTTCTTTCCTGCTGCAGGTTTTTCCTTAGTTCCCTTAACAGTTCATATAGCAAAAACACTCACCCACTTATGGTAGGTTCTACTGAACTGGGACACCTGGTAATTCATTTGTGTTGGCTGAAGAGAGGGCTGGTAACCTGCGATGGCCAAGCTGACCATCTCCTTGGTGTCCACCTGGCTTTCACACTGTCACAGGGTTGTGCCTGTCTATGGAGCATGGTGAGCTGCAGCAAGGTAAACTCCTGTGCTTTGTCTCCTGATGGATGTTACGTGGGGAAGGGCTGGCACAGCAGCTGTCAATGCATGCACTGGCTGCCTCTCTGCTGCCCAGTAACAGGTGAACCTCACTGTTCACCTTATAATGTGTTCATTTTTATTTATCTGGAAATAACTTTCTTCTGGAATCTGAGAGAAAGCACTAATGATAAAACATATTTTCTTTATCCTTCTCCCTTTTCATTCACTGGTCCTAGCTTCTTGTTTGAGGTGTTAGAATTTGTCCAGGGCCTCTTTATAACTCAAGAGGATAAGCAAATCTCTACATAATGCTGTCCCTATTTCCCTAACAATCAGAAATCTTCAAGATTTCCTGACACTACAGTCCAAATCTCCATCATAATTACAGTGACTTCCAAAACTATTAGTTTTTCTACTCATTATGTCAGGTTATGATATAAGGAGTATAGAAGTCTTTTTGCACAGGAGTTTTGTGACATGTAGAACGTACAGGAATTAAACTAAGACCTTCATTATCTGCCTCCTTTCTAGCAGAGCTCTGAGAGATATTGTCAAGGAGGGATTCTTTGTGAGATATGGCATCATAAATTTTGCCACAGTGCAAATTCAGTTAATTTCTCAGTACGTTAGTGCTTTGGACTGGGGCAAAGACACACGCCTCGTGTTCCAAAACAGAGGGAAGGGCAGAAAAAACCCCTAAGCCATTTGGCTGAGGAGTCAGCCAGATCATTTTTCTTGGTTCACACTCTTCGTCAGCTTATCATTCTATTTCAATGAATAGCAGTAATACCTCCCTAAAATCATTAATAATTGACCTAGAAACTTCATCCAAGAGCAGAAAGTCATGCACTTGGGTATTTGAGATTCTTTCTTTCTGTGAAACTGCAATGTTATAGAAACAAGCAAACTGTGCAGCACATCCAGCTACTGGTGACCATGTGCAGCTTGTGCTATTGGCACCTGGAAGTTGTCTAAACCAACAGCTGCCTGCCAGGGCAAAACGGTCATACATGTGGATTCAAATACCCCAAACTGAGCCTACTAATTTATATACTTCAGAGGCTAAAGAAATTTATGGATATGAATTGAACATCATTACCATAAATGGAAATATCATGTAATACTGGCCTCTGAAGCCAGTGTGGACTGTTGAACATGTTTTCCTTCTTTGGAAGTTATATAATTGGCTTGTTTTTATTCAGATGCCATGGTGATTGACAGATAGAGTGAACGTAGCCAAAATACTTGCACAGTTACTGGATTACAATGAATTCTGTTCATCCACCTTCACTTTAATTTTGGGTTTGTTTCTCACAAATGTTCAGCTTCTGCAGTTTCTAGAGAAAATGTTTTCAGACAATGAATTTTGAAACAATTTTCTTGAAATTGCCCAGAACTTTCCTCCCTGGGTATCCAGACAGCACCTGTACACCTTGCTCAGGGCCAGTCTGTCAGGGAGGAAGTGGAGGCCTCATATGTGAAAAAGAGACCCAGGAGCCAGACTGGGTAATCAGTCTGGCACTGTAATGTAAATTCCATTTACTATGGGAAAGAAGTGTAATAGATCTCTCTAGTCTGTAAAGCAAAGAGGGCAGGGTGTAATTTTGTACACCAATGACTTTACTGTCTCTAAACCTGTGCAGCCAGGTGAAATTCAGGGTGTTGTAGTCAATCCATATTGTAAAGGTCTAAAAGATAACCATGTGAATATATTTTTGATGCTCTCACATTGTGAGTGGAAGAAAGAGCTAAACTGATGAGTACCTTCATGCATTTGTGGTGCATTATTACTCACCTCTTGTTTTGGTTGCAGGAATTCAGTCTGTTATATCTGCCTATATATGTATTTCCATGGTTTTGAAGTGAAGCTTAAAAAAATCCAAAATGAATAAATGAAAAAGTGTGATGGAGATACTTACTACACATTTTTATATATTTTCTGGTTTTCATCTGTGCTTTGGCAAGAAGAGCTCACATTTAAAAGCAACAATTGCCAACACCATTCCCTTGAAAATCAGTCCCTCAAGTCCTGTTGCAGTAACATGAATTCAGGTGAGGTTTTAACTTCTGTAAGCCCCAGAAGGGGACTTTTAAATTTAAATGGATAAATGGAAGGATTTAAAGTTTTTATTTCTTTTAGTACACCAAGTTCTGATTAGATATTATAAATTGTCTGTAAAACCCTGGTTAGAAGTTTGAACTTAAATTTTAGTATGCTTCAATTTTATCCTCAGAGGTTTTTGTCACTTGCCTCTCAAATTCCCTGGTGAACTAAATTTTTACTTCATACAGAGAGAATGATTGAAAGCATATATTACACTATTTATATATTTATTAAATATATAAAATATTTTAAGAGGAAGAAAGCCTAGCCATTCTTTCACTAGCTCAAATGGTGCCACTTTTTCTTTCAAAAGTGGCTAGCAGCCATCCAGGCACTGAGTCCTTTGGTGGCAGTGTAGGGATGTCGTGGTCCATGAGTGTTTTAGGGGAGAATCTGGCACAAGACATTCTTTTGCAAAAAGTGAAACAGGTGGTTCCCATTGCAAAAGTCTGTCAGACATATAACAGATTTAATATACAGCCCAAGTGGTAGTAGGTTGAAAACAAAGAGGTTTAGACGAAATCAGAAAAACACACCAGGCTAATAATAATAAACACACCTGCAAAACCAGGTTGCAGTGAGGGTAGGAAAAGAAAGTTCTTTGACTTCAGGCCATCCTTAAACCTCACATGAACTCCCTGGGCCATCTCTGTGAATCATTCAAGCATATCTTCTGAGATATTCTAGATATACACCTGTAAGCAATTAGTAATTTTAGAATATGGTGGAAATAATGAATTTAGGATGCCTGACTTGCATAATTTAAAAGTAAAGGCACTACAAAATTCATATTTTTCTCTTCCTTTACTACATCTATTTCACCTGATTTTATACATTCTGCTTCTTGTCCAGGGCCCAAAAAACATTAAAATTCCAGCTCACTGCATGCAGGACAATGTATATTCACATAGTCACAGTTGTGTATGAGGATGTAATCACATTCTGATATTGTCTGATAGCTATAAAAGTTAGCTTAATTAACTTTTTCTTATATATTTTCATTTTGAGACTCTTTTAAATCAACTTATATAAGTCACCTGGAAATCAAGTATGCTGAATTATTTAGCTCCATGCTTTAAATCTGTTTTAGTCTGGATGCATTTATTAACCACTTTTAATCCTTATGAAATGCTTGACAGTCTCATCAAGTAATGATATATTGTGGAAATAATTGAAGCTGAAGTAAAATATTGTTTTCTTTTGTAACAATTATACCAAGGGATGACTAATTGTTGACCTCATAACTAAGAGAAGATTGTTATGGTTTTATGTCAAAATGATGCTGAAGTTGTTTTGATATAGCTGTGCTCTTCATTGCCATACTCATATCTATCTTCTTTTCTGTCTAACCATCAGTTACTAGGTAATATTTTTAATAGCCAGAGAAATAGATTGTCTTACTGCCACACTACTCTTTAGCTCTTAGTGAGGAAACAGTGAAATGGGGAAATATTAGAGCATAGCAGTATTTTTACTCTCCAAGTAGTTCACTGGAACTGGTTTTTCCTTTTTGACTCCTGTTGCACCACAAGGCCAAGTAAACTCTGTTGGGTTTTCATTTCTAAATGCAAGTCTCTCCTCTACCTACCTTCTCCCTGTGGTGTCCATGGAATTTTACAAGTGCTCCCAAAGAAGAGCAATATTTAGAGAGTTTATTTATTTAATAAATTCCTTCTCTCTTTTTTAACCCTGCCACCACTCTTGATATAGCTGATCTGTGCTGGGGATGTTACCAGGGTACGAGTTTCAGAACTGAACTACAAGTTCAGCTGTAGCTGAACTGAAACACAAGCTAAAGGAGAGGCACTTGGCATGTGGAGTCATTTTTACTATCTTGGTACACTTGCTGCAATGAGTTTGTTATCATTTTCCTCAGGCAGGGCATGAGAGACCTGTGAAAAGTGTTGCTTTTGTGAGGCAATTTACTNTTTTTTTTTTTTTTAGGAAAATTCTTTTAGTTTATAGTTTATATGCTTGGATTACAGTAACATATAGTGAGGAAAATAAATACTGTAGTTCTTAGTATGCTGAACTAAGGCTGATCTTGGCTCAGCTTGCCTTATTTCAAAATCAACTGAAAAGTGGCAGTAAGAAAGAGAAATTATGAATATGTATATATTGAAATATTTTTATATCACAGTCTGGGACATGCAATCAGAAAAATTGCTGGTATACAAAATACTTACCCATATACAGATACTGATACCAAAACCCATGAGAAAGCATGGACTGCAGCATTAAACTTTTCACTTGAGCCTTTCTTTAAGACCCAAGCTCCTTCCAAAGCTCCTTTCCTTTTTTACAATAGGAAAGCAACCCTGTTAAAGCAAAGCTTGTTTCAGCCATGGAGTCTGTAAAACGTCTTGATTTTCTGTCTCACTGACACTGGCTTCACTTCTTCAAGCTGCCTGGCTTTACCTGCAGGAGAAGGGTGGGGAGAAGGGTTTCACTGTCCAAGAGGAGAGGTGGAAAGATGGTATCTGGGTAGATCTTAAGAGTGGTCACTCCTCTCTTGCAACAAAGGAAGACCATGAAAGGGAATTTGCATAAATCAAAAAAGCAGGGAAGAAAACTGAAGAGAACTTCTGTTTCTCTTGTAAATTCTCTTAAAAAATGAGAAACTACAAAAAAGCCAAGCTCTTGTGGCATGCACTGCTTGTCCTATTTTGGAGGTATTATATATATTCAGGGAGCACAAGAAAAGCTTTTTTTACTGCTATTCAACACGTTTTTTCCTGGTACCCTAATGTATTTCACAAGTGGATTCTTGAAATTAATTCATTCAGCTTTCCCTAAAATCAAGAGACCAGCACTGTATTTATTTCATGACAATTTCTCTGACTTGCACAAAAAGATAGCTAATTTGTTTGCAGAGAGACACATGTCCTTAAAGCTGTTTTGATTGCAGTCGATGTGGATAAAAGATTATGTTTGTGGCAAGAAAAAATTCTATAAATATTTTGGTGAAAGTATGTGGCAAGGAAGGTACTTCTAATGTTGTTTAAAATAATTGCAAACTGTTAGTCTTCCACACAAATCTCTTGAATGAGATAATTTATGTGCATGAACTTGTTATAATACAGTATACCATACCAGTAAATTTGAAGACACAGGACAAAATTTGCTCTAGGGTGTGCCCTAGAGAAAATAGGTCCTTTATTATTGGCATAACTATGCTGTAGTCAAAGCTGCCTTTTCTCCCTCTTAATATGAGATAGATATCTATTGAAATCAAAGTGTGGTGTGCTCCCTTATGCCTGGGGCTTTGTGTTGTGTTTAGCAGTAGTTTCCTGGAGTAAAATGAGCTTTTCTCAGCTGGGCAAAGGCATTGCTACTAGGATTCATTAATGAATTTTGCACACAGAGGTCACTCAACAAACTAATTTAGTGTCTGTGCCTTTAGCCCCGTGGTAAGGCAGACCCTTAGGGTCTCAGTCTCAGCCCTAGCTTTGCTTACCCACGCAGTCCACACTTCCCTGTGTCTCTTGGGGAGTGGGAAAACGGTACAGCTGTGGAGTGTGTTTTTTTTGTTCTTGATGTAGCAGTTTTTCCCCTTGTGGGGTATTTTGAGCCATACATTCATCAGGAGAAGGTGGCCATGGATGCTGTTGACTATCTCTGTGCGCCAAGGCATGGGACCCCAGGCTCTGAGGCTCTGCCTCAGGCAGTACCCTCTGCCTTGGGCTTACACAGGGCTCCTCATGCAGCACTCCAGAATGTGCAGCCATAACTAACAGTATTAGATGAAAATGTTTGCATCTGCGTTAAAATAGCATCTATTTGGCTCAAATCAGAAAGGTTTTTCCTAACTCAGAGAGGATTGTGGTAACGTTAGGGCCATGTGACAGTCAGCAATACAGCAGAGGTACAACCAGAGTTGCTGGAGCTGCACTTGGAAAAACAGTGAGTCCAAAACGTTTTCTTATTCTCCTAGAAAGAGGAAAAATATCATGACTCTTCTGTTGCCTGTTGATATACTAATTTTCACAACCTGCTGACCACTTTCCTTCTGGATTTTTTGGTCTCACTATTATGTCTGCCTCCATCTTGAAGGTGATGTTTTTGGGGGTGGGGTTGTACCTTGAATATTGCCATCTGCACTGGAGTGTTCTTAATTCCTAGTGCAATGCAGAATAAATAGTTGACAGAACTAACGTTATGATACACAGCAAAAAACACAGGTGCTCTGTGTTGATTTCTGAGGAAGCATTAAAAGATCCTACCAGGCTTCCTAAGGTCTACCTTAAGCCTCAGATTGCAACCTGAACTCAGCTTTTGAAGAAGTGTGTTTGTTTGTACTCTTTCCAAGTCAAACAACTCATCCCAACTTTCATGGCTCATAGCAGATGTTGTACCTTTCTAACATGTGATCCAATATTTCAGAAAAAATAGAATTTGTGAAATTCTGCCATGTGAGATCAGGCATTATGGAATCCAGTGGGGATGGAAGTGAAAGGAATTATACAACTTTAATTATGGAGCCTACTGTCTGTGGTGTCTGGCCTGCTGTGAGGCAGCATCGGGGCAGCACATTCCTTTGAGAGAAAAAATTCTTCTGTTTAAGCTGGTATCAAAAATCAGGTGAAGCTGGATGCTGCTTCCATCTGCTTCAAACTTTTCAGATTGGACAGGCCTAATTTCAAATGACAGCACATGTTCTAGCTGAAAAAAGAATATTTAAAATTACGAATTATGCCACATAACCAGGATTACATAAACAAACATGAAATGATACAGGTCTCTAAATTAGCCATCACTAACACACAGACGAGTGCTTCTTCATTAGATGACTTTTTCCATGAAACAAAGAAAAATGTTCCATTTCATTAATTACAGCATCACTGGTATATAATGTCTCTTTCTGTCTTTTGTGAAAACTCGCATTCAACTTTTTCCTCATTATATTCTGATTTTTCTAGCCCAGCTATATCAGATTTGGCTTTCTGGGGTATGAAGTAAGCTATTGTTCACATGCTGGCTTTATGTCTTAAACTTTAATTTTCTGAGCTTTTACAGACTTATTTTGTGCTTTCACAGATTTATTTTTACTATATTGGTGTCAGAAATACATAGGTATTAAATTGAGGCTTCACGAAATCTCCAGGAATGCATGCTAGATGGATTTCAAATCATTCTATTTCCTCCTTTATCCTCTTTATTATTTTTTTTATATCCTTCATTTTGGCTTCAATTCAGGGAAGCACTCAAGCAAGTACTTAACTTGGAGAATGTGTATAAATTCAGCTTTTTTTTTTTCAGTGGAAACACAGGCTCACACTAAGTGCTCTGCAAAGCAAAAAACGTTGCCATTTCCCCCCTGGGAAAATATCTAAGTCATGTGCTTGCCACTTACTTTAATTTAAAGATTTCTGTACTTCTACATAAAATACAGAAAATAAGCCTAGAAGGGGATTGGATGAATTCAAACCTGTTTTCCTATCTTTAGTCATAACTTTTAACTGGCTCTTATTCCTGTAAAGGGAATAAATTTATTTAAAATAGAGCCCAACGGAGCTTGAATATTTTTCATCTACCTTTAAAAATGGTATTACTATGCATTTCTAACAGTGACACTTTCTCAAAGGATGCTATCTTCCTGGGAGTAATTTATCATCACTGAATCTCACAAGATTGGACAATTTCTGTATTATTCAAATTTGTTCACATAAAATTTGCATGAGAAAGTTGAATGTAGGTTGCATATTTTCTTCATCACAGCTAATAGGTAAGCTGGGAAAAAAAAAAAAGCCTCAAAACCAGATGTGGAATCTTTCATAGTCTGAATCCTTGCTGTCTCTGGTACCATATCTTAAATGTGGTTTTAAGCCTTCAGTTAGGGAATTATCTATGCAAAAGATGTTCAAGGGGTTCATAATTGAGAAACTTTGCTGTAGCAAATAGGATTTTTTTTTTCATTATTAACAGCCTAACTACCAAAAAGAGGGAAAGACAGCAGTCATTTAATTCTTTTCACTCAACAAGATATGGCGGTAAACAGGTAAACAATATGGTAGTAAAATTTGTATTTGCTGTATTTAAAAGGATCTGAAGTTCTGAAAAACAATTTTATTTCTCTAAACAGTTGTGATAGGACTTATTTGGAAGCCCTGAAAAGCTAGACTTTTTAGACATTATTTTGCTGCTATGTTTGATGTCTTTAGTCTTGGCCTGTCTGTTCTTAAAATGCTTAAGTTATGTAGATGATTCACAGAATTGTTGTTTCATAAGAGAGTATTTGGAGGTAGTTCCTGAGGTAAGACTGTACTGACAAAATAAAATTACCACGTTTAAATATGTGTCACTTATTATGCTATTATCAGTAATACTGTAAGCACCAACATTTGCACCTCAAAAATGAGATCTAAGAAGAAAGCAAGCAGTATGATTTTATAAGCATTTTGTGGATGAAGGGCTGCACATTGCATGGATGGTTTTCCTTAAATGACTGGTTAGTTCATTACATGACCTTTAGAGATTTTCTTTAGGGGGGCATCAGAAATAGGAGTTTGGGGCGTGGTATCACTTGCATTTCTTGAAGATGATGGAAACGCATATGCAAAGACTGATAAACAGACCGGACAGCACATTTTTGTAGGTAATAAACAAGCAGAAAAAAGCAAATCCTTTCCCAGATCTTCTAGAAAAAAATCATGATTGAAAAATTTAAGAAAAATAAAGAAGATGACAGACTTTTTTGAAAAAAATAGACATACAATTCACAAATGTAAAGTACAATTCCTGACTAAAGTTTCCAGTCAGAGACACTTTCTTTGGTCTGGTTTAGTTTGGTTTAGTTGGTTTGATTATTTTTAAATTCGTGAGCTACAATTCTATATATATGTAGTCCCTCATTTGATTGAGTGATTATGGGAAGATTTTAATAGCAATTAAAACATTCTGTGAATCTGCACAGATGCTCTTTTCTGTGCAGTTTTGAGTGGGTGACAAAGCTAAGTTGGGTGTATTCTTACAGATGATTATTGAAACCAAATCTGCAATTTGATTGCATGTCCCTGTGGGCAGGAGTGTGCTCACCACTTTCTTTCTGTACAGTCAAAGCATTTCTGAATACACAGAAATGAACAAAGACATCATCATCCAGCCTCATTCTGCCCTTATTTAGACTCCAATTAACCTGCATGTAGCCACGGGAGAGGGATAATTATTTGTACATGGCAATTCCTGTAGCCTGCTCTGGGGCCTATCTTGAGACGTGTTGCTGTGTTTCGCTCCTGGTTGAAGATGTTCCTGACGATTTCAGCAGATGCTGGACTAGATGACATTTAAAGGTCTCTTCCGACTCAAACTATTCTATGTTTCTGTAATCAGTAAAGGTGAACATCCAATTCTCAAGCATCTATATTTATGAAATATAAATTCTACTGTTTAGGTACATCTACTCACAGAAGAGAGTGAGCAAACATGAATAAGTAATTACTTCCCTGTTTTGGGGAATAACTGGCATTCTGAGTAATTTCTGTAATTAATGAGAAACACAATCTCCAGTGAATGATTTACCTCATCACACTGCTGAGGGCTGTCTTTAAAAGTTCTGCCTTCTCTTCTTCTGGCCCCAGGTTAGAGGATGCAGTGGTACAGTAAATAGGATTTGTTTGTTTTATTTTTAAGCCCTGGACAGTTTATTTGAAGATCACTCTAGTGTAAACATTTCCAAGTAATCAATTGTGTGTAGATCTCTTACTTTCCAGGCAGAACTTGTGAAGTTAATAGTATGTGTGTATACAAATTTTATATATTTCCATTGCAAACAGAGATGATAACTGTGAAAGGACCATCCTTGTTCCAAATACTCACGGGTATAGAACTGAAGTGCTATGCAGTGTAAACCAATACCAGACTTAAAAAGAGGTGATAAGGCAAAAAAGTTACAGCTGAATAGGAGAACTGGCAGGATATTGATTAATAGAAAAATGCCTGAAGACAGCTTTATCCACTTTTTCAGTTGATGAAGGATAGTATTACTCCCTATAAATATTGTCTCTGACACCCTCCAACCATCATGGAGGCAAAGGAATTGATAGACAAACCTCGGAAACTACTGTGAAAAATATTCCTTCAAGACTTAAAGAATGCAAGCTGCTTAAATGAAATTTTTCGTGTTTATTTCAGCCATGTTGGATCATGAAAAAATGCAACTGGAACAGCATCTGACACCAAATACAGTGTTTGACTACTACTACAGAGGGTTATTTGGAGACATATTGGCATTTATACATCCCAAAAGGCAGGTCCTGAAAGATGTTTATTTATATTTTCCAGAATGTAGAATAATCAATGATCTGGTTCAAGGAGCCAGTAGGAGGAAGTTAGATCTTAAAGACAGAAAGCAATGTAAAAGCAAATTGCATTACATGTCTTCCAAATAAAGTTTATGTCCCACTGATATGGTTGCTGAGTGGTACAGAAAAAGATAAAGTACTTTCTGAAAGTACTCTGTTATACCATATTCAAAAGAACCCGAGGGTGACTTTAACTGTCAGAAACTGGAGAAAGAAATTGTATCTCCTGAAAGTTACAGCTACTATTCTTTTCTCCTTCTGAATTAAGAGTTTTCTTATTTCTAGTTTTTTTAATTATTACTATAATACGAAAAAATATTATAGATTTCAGGATTAATGCTTCAGGTTCTGCAAAATACTGCAAACTAAGACAGGTGTGGCTGAATAGGTCCTGTGAGGATGGGTTAGAAACACAAGGAACTTGTGCAAAAGGATTTATCATTAGGGCCACAGCCAGCAGTGACAGCACTGCCACTGAGAGTGACTCCTGCTTCACTTGAGGTGGCAGAGAAAAATGAGAGGAACGAGAGAAGCATCTCTGTCCGCCTAATCAGTTAATCTTCAAATCTGCTGTCCCCTGCAGGACACGAGGAGAAAGCAAATTGCAGCCAGCAAAAACTCTCTCAAAGAAGAGAGAAAAAAGCAAGTGAAGTGTGGTGTGTTTTCAGGTGGATTTTTTTTTTCTTTTTTTTGTTTCATGAGGCTCTTCATCATTCCATTGTCAATGTGCAAAGTGTTTCTACTTTAAAAGTCATCTTTATCTAAGGTTTCAGAACAGCAAAGGAGATTCACTTATTTAGATATAGGGATGCTTAGAAATTCTTTAGAGTTTTATGTCAAAGGCTATGTCTTGCATACTTGTCTCTTAGATTTACATACAATTTGTAAGGGATGTCCACACCACAACACTGATATCAGTGGTGTTGTTAGCCATGAAGTCATTATTAGGCAGGAAGGTTTTAGAAGACTCTTAGGAGGGGAAAATAATAGAATCATGGCTGCATGGAATTTTAGGTGACAGTCTAGTTTGGCCCAAAAGCAGGACAGAAATCTGTCTTCCTCAGAGGCAGTGCTTGAAGCTGGAGGAAGGGAAAGGGAAAGTTTACTTGGTCAAATTGCCTAAGGCTAGGAAATTGAAATAGTGATTTTGGAAAGATGGAATTGCTTAGCATCCACTGCTACAAAATACTGTAAACATGATCACAATTCTAGAAATCTGTATAAAATTGTTGAGTTTTATTGTATAGAAATCACTTCCCTACAGGAGTGTATGGGACCAGAGACATGATTTCTGGCTCAAAATAATTAAGTGTGTGATAGGAGAGGGTCAAGGCAAGTTCAGTGAAGGTGGGACAGTGCAGTGCTCCGCACCCCACCCACAAGAGCCTCTGGTCCAGCTTCAAAGTGGCTACCGTTGGCACACCAAAAGCCCCACCTGGGCCCTTACCAGAGCAGATAAAGGGCTGTGAAATGGGTTTGCACCCTTGATATGCCTCAGACATTATAGGAGCTTGGATTGTGTTTGGATCCAAGACAGTGACTTCTTTTCTTTTTCCCTTCCCTTCCCCTTCCCCTCCGCCTCCCTTCCCTCTCCCTCTCCCCCTTTTTTTTTGCCTCTCCTTTTTCTGTCCCTCTCTCCTCTTCTCCTTCTCCTAACTTTCTTTTCTTGAAATCTGCATAACTTAAAGTTGGATGGGTTAGAGTTTACTAAGTCAGTGGGTTGTGAACTGCCTTACTTTAATTGGATGTTGATTTAAAATTTGCTAAGAACTTTATTCTCTAAAGTTTGCAAGCAAAAGTTTGCAATTCAACCTCCTGAGAAATCTGTTGTCTTCTCATGTGTTCCACCCAGTGGTGTCAAAGTACTGAAGCCCCTTTAAAACTCTCCCTGCGTGGACTTGGGGTGTAACAAGGTGGGCAAAAAGTGTTTTGAGAAGGTTTAGAGTCTTTCAGTTGGCCAATTAACCTCCTTTAGTTCCTGCCAGAATGGAAACTGTGTCTGGGAAAGACTCCTTCATGGCCAAGGAAGTGATACAAAAGTTTGATCAGGTGTAACTCCTTTCTATTAATGCAAGGACCGTGTCTGATCATCTAAATGAGTTTTTGCTCATGTGTTCTGCACTTCTGCGACATTTTCAGAAAATGCTTACAAGCATGTTTAGTTTACTGGTCATGTATAGCAAGAGCCTAGAGAAACTATGTTAGGTGGGGACATGAAGCCTATCTCCTGATTGCACAGTAACCCATGTCCTTATGGATCTGTACTTTTCCTTAATCTGAAAAGCCTACAGGAACAGGAAGAAAAACAGCACACATACCTACAATGTCAAATGGCTCTTCTGAGAAGTTTGAATAGGCTGCTTTAAATTGTGAATAAAGCAAATATCAGAACTGCTATGTTTCAATTTTTAATATAACACAAAACACAACATTTGCCATGGTGTCATTTTCTGTGTGGGTTTTTTTTCAAGCTGAAAATTTTCAGACAAATTTGGACTCCATCACATGAAAGTCAAACCTATAACTAAATCATGGAGACATTATAAGCAAATTAAAACCAGACTTCCTAATATAAAGTGTTGCACATTTTTAACAAGACAGTTTTCCAATGCAAGTCTATCTGAATCATCAGTGTTTTTCAGGTCTACTTTTAGAAACAAACTACTCAGGCCTTTGTATTTTCTATTCTAATGTTCACCTATTCAAATAGCTAATTTATAATAAAATTATTTGGGTTCCAGCAGGATGGCACAGGGCTCTCTGAGGAGTTACAATATTTGTTATTTATAATATAACATTATACGTATATAATATTTGTTATAATTTTCTTTAAAATCTTGGAAATTATTTTTCTACTAACATCAAGACTCTTTGGTATATTGTAAATTTATTCAAAATAACTATAATTATTATTATTTTATGGTCTGAAATAGATGTATCTGAGACTACTTCTATGAGTTAGTGTCTATGAATTAGAAGTCAAAATATGGCTAATATACTGTGTGCAAGGTTACCAGATGTAGTAATTAATTCATTACATGTTTTAGGGAAAAGTGAAAATTTGCAGTGTTTAAGATAAATAATGAGAACTTACCAATGGCATGATTTATTACCATTTCCTGTAGCCCCTTTTATAAACAAGTCAATGCTGCCAGCAGATGTGAATGGAGAGCTGACCTACTGAAAATTCAAAAGGCTTAAGGAGTTTTAAGGATTACTGCAGAGTTCCTATGAATATTTAACCAACCAACCTGTCTGACTGATAGATGCCACTGACACTTTCAGAAATTCATTTATTCAAAGCAACACCGTTTCATTGTGTGAGAAGCTTATCTAATAGACGTGTCCTTCTTTCAAGCTGGAACTTTGATCCGTAATTTTAAGCTAAGTGGAAACACATTTGCTGGTTGGAAGGCACCATGTTGTTTACTGGATTTCTCAGCATGAAATTGCAACCAAAAGTCGTGTCATATTCTTGCAAATAGTTAGGACAAATTTGAATATGGTTTTCTTTGACTACGAAATTACTTCACTGAATTTGGGGACCGTTATGGTTGCTTTAGAACATGGTATATGAAACATTTGGAATTTGTTATACAGCAGTAAGCTGTCTTTGCAAACATTCCTCTGAACAGGTTCACTCTTCAGCTGTTATGTCATAAGCTGAATGAGTCTGCATAATTTCTTTTCCAGTAAGGGACATATGATACATATCCTATATATGAGAAGTTCCTGGAAGAAAAAAATAAGAGATGTCTAAAAGCCAAAATGGGAAAACCAAGGAAAGTTATGTAGGGCTGATGTAGTTTCCATCTATGACTCTGCTGAACCTGTGGTTTTTGAATCACAGAAGCAGGTGTCCATCCTAACCTTTGTAAGAGTTTTGATGCTTTGTCTTCCCCAATGCTCTCAAGAGTGAACTTGGGAAGAAGGGCCAAAGTGGAAAGATGATTGGGTAGGTGCAGATCTTATGAAGTAACTGCAACAAGGACAGAGGAAAGTGAGACAAAGCAGTTCTATTATTTATTTCATCATACACTCCTTTTTCTTTTGTTTCCCTACTTTTTAATCATATTTGCTAAAGAAAAGTTAGACTTTCCACTTGAAATTTGGAAAGTCTTTAAAAAGAAGAAGAGAAATATTACTCACTGTCTTGTATAAGTCTGATGTTTTTAAAGATAAGTGTTCTCTTTGTGACTTGCAATAAAAGATGATTTAAATCTAGATCAGACCTGACCTGGAACATACTCTTGTCTGCTGAAGGCCTAAATTTGATTCTGTGTCTCAAACTCAGCTGTAGCATTTCTATGTCTGCATTATCCCTGAAGAGGGTAGATACTGAGACACTTATTAATAAATAACCCAAGAAGAAAAGGAAGATATTATAGGCAAAAATCAAACCTTAATGAAATTATGACACTTCAGTTTGCAGTCACAGTATGGCATACTAGTCAAGTGGACAAAACCCAAATATTTAAAATATAATAAAGCTGTATTAATATCACCAATGTGTGCTATTCCAAATAATTTTATAATATATTTCTGCTTGTGACAAGCATGCTAGATTCCTTATTGATAAAATCAATCCAAAGAATAAAAGAATGCTAAAAGCAATTAAACAAACTTAGAGCTTATTGAAAAAATTTTGATGTTAAAGCTTTTAAGGGTATCTCACTTTTTTATACTGCTTGAAAAAGTTCAAGTTCAGAGCTGTTTAAAGAATGTGCTTGTCTGATGGAGAGGATTTATGGAGAACAAGCAAGGGAAATAAAAAGTCTTTCAGACACTTAATTAACTGCTACTCTTATAAATGTGTACTAGTGCAGTAAAACACTCTTTTATGTAGCTAGAAGGTACTTTAAATTCAGGTTCTAGTCAGCTGGAAGGAAACAAAAATTAGTCCTAAAGTATTACAATGCTCTGTTGAGAACCTGAAGGATGATATGAAACCTAAGGTAGTTAATGTTTTGCATGAAAAAAAATTACTTTTCAGTCAATGCAATATTTGGTATCAATTTAAGGAACTAATAGAAGTATCTTTCACAGAACAAATGACATTTCTGATGGGCATATCTGATGCTTAAATGTATTGCTAGACTTATCATGACAGGCAGTGTGAAGGTCAGAAATACTCAATTCTTGCTCTGTCCGCAAAATTTTCAAGTGTTTTTGGCTGTAGCCTTGTAAGAGGCTCATTCTTAACAGATGATGATTATTTTTTCTGTAAGAACATGAGAGAGTTCAGAAAGCTTGGGAATACATCAGCTGGAGAGCAAAAATCTCACCTGTTTTCCTTAAAAAGAAAATATACAAAGAAAATAAGGTGATTATTCAGTTGCTTAAATTAAACAGACTTAAGCCAGAGGAAATGTGGAAAAAAACCAGGCAAGAATATTCAAAGAACTATTGGTATTTCTTAATGTCTCCTAGATTTTTACTGTGAATTTTCTCTTTGTTAGAAATTTGTTTATCTTACGCCAAATAAGGCAATTTTTCTTCATTTGACAGCAAGTTTCTGTAAAGTTTTATGGCTTCAATCCATGCGGATACTTCTTTATGTCCTTGCCCTCTTGAAATGAGTATGAAAGCAATCCATCTTTTTTTTTTTTTTTTTCTTGAAATTCAAAGATAATTTCTCTATTTCAAAAGGATTATAGGAAAAGAATAAAACACACTAGCTTGCTTTATTTTCCTGTTCCTCATACAAAACTCTTTGGTCAGCAGTCAGAGCTATCTTAAAGTTCTGCAGAAATATAGATGCTATTAAATTTTCCCATCTTGGACTCCTTTCAGTTTGCTATCTGTAAAGTAGTGACAGGACAGCTGAGAGAAATAAGTGGGAGCAAAATGGGTATCTAAGAAGTCTGTAAGGGAGACGTGAGATGAGTCAAAGGTTTACTGGCCGCCCTGCTTTTTGTGCTTCCTATCAAATTTTAGAAAGACATTGGCAAGGCTTAGAAGCTGAAGAGGGAAAATTTTCTTATCCCTTTATTAAGTTGTTCCTCCTCTTACACATTTCTCAAGTATGAGACCTCCTTCACTCTTGTAATCGCCTTTCTCTATTCCTCATTTTCATTAAGTAGAGGACTCCTCCAACTCTTCATAAATCAGTTACTCACACTTGTGTGCCTCAGTAATAACTCTCAGAGGTGAGGACAATACTGGGAACTTGTTGGACTGGATCAGCTCCTAGGATGCACTAACCTCTGCTGGATTAGAGAACCATCTAGCATATCCTTTTTTGAATGCATACTACAGTCAGAACTGTGACATTTTAAGGATGAAGTAGACTCTTGTTCAAGACCTCTGTACAAAGAAGGAAGTTTTAATTCTGCAGCTTAGATCTCGTGGCACTACTGTACCGAATCTGAAGCTGCAGGCAAGAACACTACTAAGAGTTTCTGCCAAATATGGAAATAAGTTATTACACATAAAGACAGCATTTAGATATATTGCTGGGACTGCATGAGAGCATGACATCTTAATCTGAGTTATTGATGCAAACATAAAAGGAAAGAAGAAAGGTTCGTAACTCTTTCATATACCCTTCAACATCGGTAATAATGCATTTCCTTAGGGAGTTTGTTTCATTCTTGTCCAACATAACACATGACTGTAATACTTATGAAAATTTTAGTGGCAGTCTTTCACCTGGTGTCTGACTGTCTGTAGGAGGGATCATAAAGCTGCTTCTGCATTAATTTATGGGCTTTTGCATTATTTTTTTTTTTTATTTTTATTTTTATTTTTTAAATGCTAAGTCATCCAGAAGGTTTGACTGTTAATGTCAATGAAAAGAAGAATGACATGATGTACACAATTCCTCAGAATTTAGCTACTGAATTTAGTATGATTGGACTTAAATTCCTCTCTTTATCTTCATTAGTCTTCATTTCATTTAAAAAGAGCTCAGAAAGGTATTTCCCAAAGAAAGAATTAAAAGATAATTTAGAGACCCTCTAGAAATCCTAACCCTCTAGAAAATTCATCTTGACGTAAAATATGTAACTTTTTGCACAGACTGACCAAGAAGTTGCAGTATTCTTCTCTGAACAAAATCTCAGCCAACAATATTAATATTTCTTTAAGTAACACATTAATTCTTGTTATATAGAAAAACTGATGATTCATATGTTGCTTCCTAAATTTAAAAAAGGCATAAAAATGCCATTCATATGTGTGAGTAAATTACTCAACTTGCCTATTTTTTTGATGAATAATTTTTTTAATAATTATTATTTATGTTAAATTCTGCAGACTCCCATCAACAATTCAAAATCTTTTTCATGTACTAAGAAAATCCCTTAATATTCCTTTCCCACAGAAATAGCATGATATTATTCAACAGCTTTAGGCAAAGATGACAGGAGCATTCAGAATGCTTTATGGAAAAAAAAAATGAGTTGTAATATGTCAAAACTTTTATACTTTGATAATAAAGAAGCTTAACAAATATTTGTTACAAAGAGAATATTTGATACCTGAAAGAAGTCAAAGCTCACATGTCATGTCTTGTGTCTCCCAACAAGAAATGCCAAATGACTGATGGATTATTTGATTCCTCAGTGTCTTTTAACAATAATTGTGTATTTTATGTTTCTGTCTTTTACCAGATAATTGTATACAGAATTCCTTTCAACATTTTAAAGGCATCACACATTAGATTATTTGCAAGTAAAATGGCTGCCAAGCATTTGTTATGCAAACACAGTTGGTCTGGTTTTCCATAATGTTGTCTTTCAAGCATGTTCGATTTCTCTCACTGGGAATCAAACGCAGTGGGTTTTATGCCTTCCTAGTGACAATTATCTCTTTAGTACAAACAGCACTGGACTGCGGGGGAAATGCAATAATAGCTTTAAGTCATTTATATCTTCTGTCATTTATCAAAAAGCCCTTGAACTTCAAAATGTTTTCCTTTGCATTGGCACTTAAATGCTTCATTTTTCTAGCTAGAAAAAAATTTGAAAAACTAAAACAATTCTGTAAAGTTCTTTAAGATCCAGCAAGTGCAACAGATTTCAGTGTCAATTTTCTGCTTTCAAATTCATAATTTGAGCTGAATGATCTCTTTGTGGAGCTCTGCAATATCAAATTATTACCATGTGATGCAATGAAAATGAACCAAAGGGGAATAAACAGCACACCTCAATTTCTCAAAATGACACATGTTTGGAGAAAGCAAATGCAAATATTGTTCAAAACCAGCACCACCTTTAAGATCCCCTTTTCAGCCACATTTCTGGCCTTGTTCTCCACAGGAGTGGCTTCCTTTTTCCAACACATCATTTATCAGTCGTCTTCATTTACTGCTCTTGACACTTCACTTTGCCCATGTTAAGTGATCGGTTTATTCCACTGGCTTAAATGAAAGACTAGCCAGGTTAGCAAATACCTAAACATGGCCATGCTTCACTCAGAGATTATTTTTTTTCTCTGCATTTGTGCTCAGTCTTCACACTATCTTGGAAGTCCCAGCCCAAAGGCTTCCAAGGGATCAACCCGTGTCTCTTGTAGGAGATGCAGGATCTGAAGCAGGGCTCTCCTATTTTCCTTCTACTGACTCACTGCTCTGTCTCAGGCTCTTGCATCCTTCTCTGGGAAATCTGTGCCTCTCATCAGCACCCAGGAAGCACAAGATATTTCTACGAAGCTGAGGTACTGTGTCAGGAGGGCAGGGAAGAGCTTGTTGCATAACAAAATGCTTAACAAAAGAGTCCAGGGATGTTTTGACAGTTGTGCCCCTGTGCTTCTTTATGGGCTTGCAGATGAGCTTTTATCACATAACCTATCAGGAATGACATCAACCATGAATTTTATTCCATAAAATTATGAATTCTTATTAGTCAAAAGAGTAAGGGACATTGCTATGCAGGTGCATTTCCTATTGTTTCCTGCCTTACACTGAAATTAATTTCCATGCTTACACTGCCCTCACTGAACTTTAAACGTGCAAAAATTAACTTTTCATCTGGTGCTACTCTGTGCCAAGAACAGGAGGACTGTTTTAGTAGATAAATAATGGATTCCTCAGCAATGAGCACTAATGCCTGCAAACACACAAATAAATTAGGTTTAATTAGCACCGTGTTTAATTAGCACATTGCCATTTTTAAGCTGTGTAAAAGATACATCTTTAATAATTAGTTTATGCACTAATAGTCTAGTGGTGTCTCTGTGGGTGTTGTGAGGGCTGGCAGCAGAGCACTCTGCTCCTGGTATATTGGCCAGGGTGCAAATTTTCCTGGGTTGTCCTGGGTCAGAGAACATGGAATAGACTCAAAGTGCTGTGTATCACTAAGCCAGATATTTGGGTATAGATTCTTTCCTCCCCTTGATGGACACCAGGCAGTGAAAAATTCTGTAAAACCATATGTGTGGGCTCCCCTTTTGATATGCTTGTCATGGCACTGACCCAGGTAGCCACACTGATGCCTTGAGGGTAGCAGAAAAGAGTGTGAAAGGGAGAAATGGTGATATTCTGACTCGAGTTCAGGAAGGCAAAAAAGCCACTGTGACTTAAAACAATTCTTTTCCCCTAGTAGCTCGCTTTCCTCCTCACCACCTGTTAGGGATATTTTGGATAGTAAGGCAGAAGCAGATGTGTTAGTGTGGCCTTGCTCATTGCAGTTCAACCTGTTGTACTGTTGTGATTACAGCCTTGGTTGTGGTTAAAAACCACATGGCAACTGCTTATATATTTTCATATTTTCTGCCACTGTTATGTCAGGAGTGCTTGGCAGGAATGTGGTGTGGACAGATGGGACAGCAACCTCCTGAATTGCCCTGTCTAAATTCACAGCACCCCATGACTGTGATTACTAATGAAATACATGGCTTGAGATCACTCAGAAGTTCAAAATACCCTGTGCAGAATGCAGCTGATTATTTTTCCATCTCCTGCTTCTACTGGCAGTCATCAATATGTGTTGCAACAAGATATAAATTGCTTGCTTTTCTAAACTGTTTGATTTAAACTACGCTGCACAAAGGAAGTCTAGCTGGCCTATTTCTCATAGACACATGTCCTAATTTTTCGGCAATTTTATCTTGGTGATTGTCAAATTCAAGAACTTCCTTCAGTACACAGTTTGATGGGGCCAACACAGAGGTCTGTTTTTGCAATGGTAGGTTTAAGATAAGAGATAAAAAACCAAGATCATATGTCAGAGATAGAATTAGAGTAGGATTCTGGAGTCTTTTTTTTTGTTTGGTTGTTTGGTTGTGCTTTGTTCTTTGGTCTTGGTTTTTGATTTTTTTTGTAGTTGGGTATTACAAAAATAAATTATAGAAGCAGAAGACACGAAAAAAAAAAGAAACTGTCAATAAAAATGATGGCAAGACAGGAGGATTTCTAAAGGCTGTGCCAAAGAAACAGTTGGAGAAAGAAGAAGGGAATGAAAATCAGAAGATAGTGTCATGAGCACCAACAGAGAATATTATTTTAAGAAAAAGTGTTTCTGGTAGTACTAAGACAACTGACAGGTCCAGATGGATGAAACTGATCAGGTTCTGTGGTTTGGTGAGGAGGAACCCATGCAGACTTGAAAAAAAAAAAAAAAAAAAGGCTTCTGATGATTATGGACTGTGTTGGAAAACGCCTAAAATGAAACTGGATATTTTGAAAACCAGGGAAATCAATTAGAGCAGATTTACAGCTATGAGAAAAAAGGTGCAATGACAGCTATAGATAAACTGGATCTGTACTAATATGGGTTAGTAAAAAGGGTGAAAAATACCCTGTGATGAGGTAAAGACCAGAAGGTATTCAGTGCAGGGATGCAGGAATGGGTTAACCTGTGGTAAGGCAAGCTGTTCTTGTCATAAAATCTATGACCATGTGAAATAGTCCTTGGAGCAAGACCCTCAGAGTGAAAAATTAGGCCATAAATTAATGAGGGAAATACATATCAGATTTCTAAATATGTGTCAGTTGGCTTCCTTTTTTCTCCTATGTAGCCTGTTTGTCTGTGAGAGATTATCACAGTTTTTTATACAGATTATCTCCTGTTTTACATTTGGAGCCTGATGTGTTTCTTCATGCATCCATACATAGAGAAGTTAGAGAAAAAGAAAACAGGGTGCAAGGGAGATCAGGGGAGCAGCTGAGTCTCTGAGGTAAACGTGAAGGTGAGAAGAGAAGATTTAGGGCATTTCCATGTCTGTGAAAAGAGGGGGGAAAAAAAAGAAAGAAAAGAAAGAAGCCAAGCTGAGGAGACATAAAAATCCCCAGATAATGTTGGGAATGTGCTTTACAAAAGCAGCAGTGAGGACAAGGAAGATGGCTCAGTCCAAGGCAGCAGAGGTGCAGGAACTGCTGTTGCCCTGCCAAGCTGGAAGAGCTGTGCAACCCAGGGATCAGCAGGACTGAGAGTCATGGAGTGTGTGATAGAAGCAGGCTAGTGCAGGATTTCAAATTCTGATAGTCTAAATTTTTAGGATTTTATATTGATGTTCATATGCATACATTACTATTACTATTATTATTATTAATAATAATAATAGTAGTAGTAGTAGTAGTAGTAGTAATACACACTGCATTGAGAAACTGTAAATTTCAGTAAATCTCAGTTCCAACTTTAGAAAATTAAAGGTGAAAAACAGTCATGTTGAAAAGGTAGTAAAAAAAATTGCAATAAACCTTCCTTGACCCTCTGACCATATGTCACAGGTCATGTTTAAAATACAAAACCATCTGCAGCAGGTAGACTCAGACCTCTTCTTCTGTGTCTGCAGGGTCAAGACAGAACCAGCACACGTATTTAAGTGTGAATTAAGAAGTAAAAGTTAAAATTATGTATTTCTTTTCAGTGTATTAATTAGAATAGTTGATGAGACTGCATCTCCAATCCTGTGTCCAGTTTTTGGTTCCCCACTACAAGAAGGACATTGAGGTGCTGGAATGTGACCAGAGAAGGGCAGCAGAGCTGGGGAAGGGTCTGGAGCACAGGTTTGATGAGGAGTGACTGAGGAATCTGGGCTTGTTTAACCTGAAAAAAAGAGGCTCAGGGGTGACCTACAGGCTCCCAACAGGAGACTGTAGCCAGGTGGGTGTCAGTCTCTTTTCCCAGGTAACAAGTGACAGGATGAGAGAAAGTGGCCTCAAGTTGTACTAGGAGAGGTTTAGACTGGGTATTAGGAATTTTTTTTCACAGGAAAGGTTGTAAAGCATTGGAGCAGACTGGCCAGGGAAATGATGGAGTCACCATCCCTGCAAGTATTCAAAACACATGTGGCTGTGGCACTTGAGGACATGGTTTGATGGTGAACATGGTAGTTATGTTGTTGGTTGGACTTGATGGTTCCTTTCAAGCCTTAAAGATTCTATGACATCAGAGTTCAGGAATCCATAGTTCACAAACATCAGCTGAAACTCATTATACCCTAGAATCATAGAATAAAAGAATCAAAAAATGTTTAGGGTTGGAAGGACCTTAAAGATCATCTAGTTCCTACACCTCTGCCATGGAAAGGGGTACCAGTCATGAGTTTAGGTTTCTCAGATCCCCATCCAGGTCCTGAACAGTTTCATGGGTGGAGCATCTACAGTTTCTCTGGCCAACCTGTTCCAGTGTGTCACCACCCTCTGAGTAAAGAATTTCTTCCTGACATCTAAACTAAACCTGTCCTCTTTCAGTTTGAAACCATTTCCCCTTTTACTGTCACTATTTGCCTGCAAAATGTCCTTTGCCCTCCTTTTTATAAGCCCGCTTAAGGTACTGGAAGGCCACAGTATTCCCCCCAGAGGCTTCTTTCCCCATGCTGAACAGAAGCTGACAAACTGTACCATCTGAATATAGATGTAATAAATCAGGGTCTGGGGAAGACAGGACATATGTGTTTAGACAGTTTTAAGTACTAGATAATAAAGGTATGATTACTGTGATGTAATTAATGACTCTTTTGCAGACACATTCTTCCTGTGGTCCTGGTTGTTTCCAAATGCATGGGTAATGTAATATTTTTTTGCTTAATACATTACATGAAAAAAACTCCTGAAGCAAAACATTCCCTATTCTTCAGTGTTTTCCTGCTATTCTGTTACGTTCAGTAACATCTCTGATTTTTTATGTATTGTCATCTCTAAAATTAATTCAGTCCACATTCTGAAATGATCCCAGAGTGCTCAATCATTTGGTTTTGCAACTGATTATATGGCTCAGAAAACATGAATGTGCGTGAAGAGAGGATTTTTCAGAGCTCTTCAATTTGTGTAAAATATTTTCTCAAAATTTACCAAAAATTATAACTCTGTGTCCAGAACCTTTTGCATTTAGAAGCCTTCTTTAAAATACATTGAACACTTTGACTTGGTGAAAGTGACAGCAGTTTACTAAGGCCAGACCAACAAACATAGAAACATGCAAAACCAGGCCTAATAACTTCAAATTGCCCTTTTGCATGTGCTCATTCACGTGCTTGACTTTCTTCTTAGAGCAAGCCCAATGTCAATGCAAAAAAAGCCAAAGCACTGATTTTCATTCAAGGAAAAGCTAACACATGCCATGCCTAACAGGTATCAAAGAGCGAGTCCAGGAGTTTTGGGTCATATTTCTGTGCTTGATCCCATTTAGATAACATTTTGGTTTAAATTAATTACTTGATTTATACCTTGCCAAATACTTGTTTTAGAGACCCAGCATGACACGACGTCAACACAGTAGAAATATCCTTTAATAACGTTTTCATATCTATAAATAGCAAACACAAAACCAGCCTTCAGAATTCTGCCTCAATTCAGGCAACGGGTGAGACAATGGTGAATTTGTATTTTGTGATTTTTTTCAACTCACTTATATCTTAAACCATCCTGACTGCTTCACATTTCAGAAAAGTATAAGGGCCAGACCCATTTATCATAGCCTTCACTGCATGTCCAGATGGTAATCTGCATTTATAGAGATCAGAGCATGACAGGCCATTTTGATAGCTAATAACAATGAAATAAAATAAAAAAGTATCTAGCTCTCCCTCCTTCCTCCCTTTGGTCTTCTAATTCCACCTCCTACATGTATATGAAGCAAGAAAAGTGATGCAGGAGCTGGTGGTTTCCACACCCAATGCTGTTTTGACTGTCTTTATGTCTGTGCTTTCAATGACTTGATAAGCTTGAAAAATGCTAAATTTTGGGAGTAAAATTCATATTTTGTCATGACTTACAAATAACGTATGCCCTTTGTGTATTAAAATCAGAATATTTCAGTGAGGATTTCGATTACTAAATTTAGTTTCTGGTTAAATTAACTCAAAAATTTATCCTGAACATTTGTTAACTCTATAAATTAATGATTTTGCACTTGTCCTCTTATGCATGGCAGTGCAAAGCAAGACTTGGACATTATCTGATACTGTAATTAATCACTGTAGTTAATCTTTGCTGCAAGAAAAAAAGAACTCATTTGATATTAAATGTGCATCCTTAATCCTGATTTTTCTTAACTTTTGACTGGTTATTTTTTGCATGTTAGTAATATTCCTCTGTTAGAAAATGCAGTGCTCATGCATAGAAGATATGTTGTATTCCATTGGTTTCCTTGCAGAATATGATCTTTTAATGCAGTCTATAGAAGGAAACACTGGAGATACAATCACTAGACAGTAAAACAAGAATGCAGCTTTGTAATTTTGAATGACATCCACAATGATTTTGCTGTTGAAAACATAGCGAATAATCCCATCCTTTTAATACAAAAACACTCAGAAAGAAGCATTATAAAAATAATTTTTCCAGCATTTATATATGCAAAATATCATAACTCCAGCACAAGTTCCTGCCAGTCAATCAAGAGAATGAAAAATACATTAAAGAAATGCCATATGTAAATAAAACAAATTGTCATGCTTCTTAACAATGTGTTGAGAATAACTGGAGAATTTGTTCCTGTATTTCTCACTGTATCCAAAGTCAGTTAAATGTGACTGGAACTTCCTTCCAGGTGATATGCATCTCTTCCTGTTGGATGCTTCAAAGTAAAGTGAGCATTGGACTACACATACTGCAAAAAATTAGGGCAGATTTTCCTTAGTCAAAATCTATAAATTCTGAAAAGCCAGTTAAACTGAGAAACCTTATAATTATAGATGGTGTTGTTAGGAATAGGCTCAAACTATTCTCAAAAGAAAATTTGAGTGGCTGATTGGATAGTCAAGGTCAGGGGCCACTTGGTTTTCCAAAATTGTAGCTATAATTACTGTGCTCCTCACCCTAGACTACTGTCTCTGGTAAGGATGCACATATGTTAGCTTATCATCTATAGCAGCTGCACAATATATTAATTTGAGCAGTTTAAAATTTGCCCTTATGTGCACTGGATTTTCATTAAAATGTTGATATGATGAAAATTCCTTTTTGAACCCAGACTTCTACCAAGCCAAGAGCCGTGGCTTCAAGAGAATCATACTCATATATATGTATCAAATATTAGAATCAGTTTTAAGGCTTATGAAACTGTATTAAATATACATCAATAAAAGGGATCTTCGAAATTAGGTGGTTATAGATGGTACACAGGCTATAGCTATGCAGATTTTTGAGGAATTTGAATATTACTTTATATAACCAACTTTACTAATTGTCATCAGCCCAGTATATGTTTGGTATTAGAGATTTCAGGGAACTGGTTACTCCACCTATGTCAACTCTAAACTAATGACTGTGCTGATTCTACCTATTTTATTCATACTTCTAACTGGCAAATAGTCTCATTTCCTTTCTGTCCTCCTTCCTGGAAGGAAGAAATTTTTTTTACTTTTTTTCTGAATAGTATCAACCATAGCAGAAGCTGAGTAGCTGAACAGAATCTCTGGATCATTTTGATTTTACTTTTTTTTCTTTTCTTGATTTGTAGCCTGATTATACAGCTTTTAATCACATGAGATACCGATTGTAAGATAATATTGATACTAAGACAACTTCAGTATCCATTGAGTATTTTATACTGCATATTTCCTTTAATCTTTCAAGTAAAATTGAATTTAGAAATACCACTCATTTGACAGCAATTCTTGGCTGAAGTTTCTTTTCCTTTTTCTGCCATCAAGATGTGTTTTGCTAAGGCTGCTACCTTGTTAACTGTCTCATATTCAGTAATATTGCTAATAGTTATTACATACCTTGTGCCAAAAACAAGTCCAGAAAATGAAATATTCATTTGAAATGCACATAACTTAGCAGTGGTAGCTGAAAAGCATTAGCAGTAAGCACAGACGGAGTGATTGAATTAATTAGAATTATAGCCTTTGGGTTTTGTATGTGCTATTGGAATGTCTTTACTGTTTCATCCTAAATATCAAAGGTAAATGTGAAATCTTACTTTCATATTAAAAGTGGTGCATTTTTATGACCTCTGTTACATATTTTGCTGTTATTTTTCAAGTATTCCAGTTTGCCATGGCCTGATTTCAGGGTAAAAGATGATAACCCACACACTCCTTTTATCTGTATGACAAACTTAGATCAAAATTTGGTATTTCACTGTTGTCATAGATGACATCTAGTCAGCATGCCAAACTTTAGGAAAGGAATCCTTAAATTTTAGATAATACCAGTGTAACCACCTTCCTTTCTGATTTTAAAAGATACCATGCTAAGCAATAACCAGTGTTCTCTCACTCTTCCAGGTCCACAGATATCTCCAAGAACCTGCACTGACCCCTTGTCTCTGTGGTTTGTCCAGCCTGGATTTTTATTCACTTATGGTGACAATAACAGTATGAAGAAGGGAATTCTTTGAGACAGAAAGAACCTGCTGCTGGGGATAATTAAACACCAGCTGTGAGCATCTGTTTTATTTGGTGTGGTGCTTTGGACCTCTCTGTTGTGAAGTGGAAGGACTGTTTCACAGAAAGGGGACACCAGCGGCTTTTGAGGAGTCTGATTCCTCTCCCTAACAAGGAGCCCTTTAAATGTCTGACTGAGCATAACCCTAAAATATACCAATGTTATTTGTGCTTGCTATTTGGCTGAGTATCCAGGTCAAATTGTAGGCTTTTAATGGGGAAAAAATGTATAAGAAATATAATGTATATATAACATGCAAAAGTAAAAAAAGGTTCAAAGTTATTTAAGCTGCATCCCTAAAGCCTATAAAGCAAAGTTTACTTCAACTGACAAGGTTTTCTGTGCTCAACACATCATATGATCTCAACACTGGAACCATTTTTACTTTCAGGAGTCATAAAAAGAGATGCAGATATTTTATCAAAACAGAACTTCACATTTAGATATTGTGTTAGAAATAATGACAATGATAATGAATGGCTAACGGCTCCAAACTAGACATACAATAATGACAGGATGCAAAAGTTGTAAGGAAGAGTGAAATTCCAATTTTTTTCTCTGTTATACCCTTTTTATTTATATAGACACCAGGAAGCATTACAGACCTAGTGAAAGACTGTTCTAATGCAGGCAGGATCCAGTTAAAAAAGGAAAATATAATTCTACAGAAATCTTCTGTTGCAAATACAAAAACTGCCAGCATGTCAGACTGTAACTGTATACTCTGAGAATGGTACTCTGAAATTTGAAAGGTCTGGGTTCAGTTTCTGGCTTGGCTACAGATTTCCTCTAGGCAAATCACCCACATCTTGCTGTGGCTCAGTTCTCCAACTGTAAAAGGGAGATAATGTTTTCCTGCCTTACAAAAAGTTTGTGAAGATGAGTTCATTAATGTTTGATAAATGTAGTGCTGGAGACCATATCACTGTCAAGCAAGTGTGGAATACAGCCTCAGCAGTACCTCCTGAAGCTTGTGAAGTGAACTCTTTTGAGGAAATATACTTTGTTTTCCCCAGGCTGGTGAATGGCCACAGCTTTCCCACTTCACACACTGAAGCACAGACTGGGGAGAGCTGAAGTGGACTGACTGAACATCCATATGAAGACTCAAGATGAATGAGGAGTCATCTTTCTGGTTTTCATAGTCTTGTCTTTATCCAGGTTATGCTCTGATTTTCCTATTGTGACTTGTTGATATATGCAATTGTCTGACATGGTGAGAGGTTTGTCTGCTTTTCACTGAGTTCTCTCTTTCCATCACAGAGTGCATCAACTGTTTCTTGCTGAATGAAAAAATAGGTGGAATTTATTCCCTTCCCCCTTGCATTGCTGCTATTCAAACTGGAGAACGAAAAGACAACATAATTGCTACATTATCTAGGTCTGACAGCTCTCTTGTTGTATATTCTAAAGGAGATGGCCAGGAAGATGTTACATGTATTATCTATCAGAGCTGAATTTTCAAACCCTCCATCTGTAAGTTTTAGTCTTCTGACCTCAAAAGCAGCTAATAGGAGTTGGTGGATTTCTCTTAAGAAAATCCATCCAGGGGGAGGGCATTAGACCTTGGACCCTTCAGTGCTTTACCCCAGAGATATTATACTAAGTGGTAGTCCTCTATGAATAATAAATCCTCTATGAATAATAGTGGTCAGAAGAGGACCAGTGGTAGAATAAACAGCCTTCAGTAACTATACTATTTTAGACAAAAACACACTTCACACTCCCTCTGATGAAACAATAGTAGCTGCAACATTTTAGGGGTGAACAGTTTCATCTGAAAATGTTGTGAGAAGGCAGCAGTGAAATAGAGAAACTAAAGGATTCAGATTCATGTGACTGTCATTGTTTCCTCAGTAAATTCAGATGGCTGCAAAAATAATGCCTTTCTTGGAGAGAATGGTTCTGTTCCACATGATCATCCTGTACAAAATTTTTTTACAGCAGAATTTCTTCAAACTTCCGACTTAAATCATAAAAAAATGTCAGGTAAGTCAAGAGATAAAAGCAAATATATCTTGACTAAGGTGTTAATTAGTTTGAAGAAAAAACTGCTAGCAGCATGTTGACAGCTTGTGGGTGGCTTCAATGATAGCTTGCAGCTTCTCTGGGAATATTACCCATTTTCCCCTCTAAAGGATGCCCCCAATATCCAATTTTGGAAGGGAATGGGTTTGCGAATATTATATCTGTGGTTCATAGAAAAAAATCTTTTAAGGAAATTACAGAAGAAGAAAATTCATAGTTTTTGTACCTGAATTCCTTGCTTTCTGTAAAAAACCCTTGATAATTTGTACTATTACATAACCAGGCCTGTAAGATTATTTGAGGACCTCTTCTGTTTATTTCCTTAATCACCTGCCAGAGGAACAAAATCTTGCAAATCTTGAAAAACTATTCTTTTGCATATGAATTTGTGCACCTTACTGATTATTAATAAAATATCAGAATGCCTTCTACTCAAACAACAAGATTAACATCTATGAACTGCAGGTTTTTTTCTTCCCCCCCGCCCTGCACCCCCACCCTTAAATTTAATGTTTCTCTAAATGGGTTAATTGATATCAATGGGAATAGTTGCAGAATGAATCACAGCGTCTCTCAGAATGGGTCAGGTTGGAAGGGACCACAGCGGGTCATCTGGTCCAACTTCCCTGCTCAAGCAGGGTCATCCTACAGCGCCTGGCACAGGATTGAGGCCAGACAGTTCTTGAACTTCTCCAGGATGGAGAATCCACAACCTCCCTTAAAAATTTGTTCAGAGTGCGGTTGCCCATACAGTAAAGAAGTTCTTCCCCATGTTCAGGTTAAACTTCCTGTGCATCTGTTTCTTCCCATTGCCTCTTGTCCTATTGGTTGGTACCACAAAGAAGAGCCTGGATTCATCTTCTTGGCACCCTCCCTTTAGATATCAATAGACTTTGATGAGGTCCCCTCTCAGTCATCTCTTCTCAAGTCTGATCAGGCCTTTCCTCACAAGAGAGAAGATCCAGTCCCTTGATGAACTCTGCAGCACTCTGCTGGATCTGCTCCAGAAGCTCCATGTCTCTTCTGTACTGAGTGGTCCAAAACTGGACAAAACACTCCAAATATGGCCTCACCAGGGCTGAGGAGAGGGGCAGGATCACCCTCCTTGACCTGCTGGCTATCCTTTCCTAACGTATCCCAGGATACTATTGACCTTCCTGGACACAAGGGCACACTGCTGGCTCGTGGGTGTGGTGCAATTCACTGCAATGTGAGAATTGGGGTCGCTACAATAAGGAATGAGAGAAAATGAGAACAAATGACTTTTCCCATCTCTGCACTAGACTAGACAGCAAAAAGAGCTGTATTTGTCTCACTTCTTTCTCTTCTGCAGCCACTAATCAAACAATATGAAAGCAAATACAATGAAAACAAGTTGGATCTGATGGCAATAATGCAGTCTTACTTACCCTGAAGCCTGGCTTCTGTTCAACACACTATTTGGCCATAGCCTATGGAATGGGAGACAGGCAAGACCTTGGTGTTTTTCATGTGCTTATGAATATAGAACAAAGACCCTGCTGTTATACTGCTCAGGCTTCCTAGAATCCCTGGAATGGTGGTCTGTGCTCCATAAAAACTCTGGCTAGGGCAGTATTCAACCACATACTAACTCTTTTTTGCTGTGGATATACTTTTCTGTGTTTGGAATTGTTGCTGGTTAATCTTTTTTAAGCAAAGAAAAATGGATCAGCTGTTACAAAGGTTTTACACAACATGTGTGAGAGAATATGATGAAAAGCTGTTTTTAGATATTAAAAAAAGAGTGCATTTGGCAGATATATATATACATATATTTGCCAAGTGTATGACTCCTAGAAAATATCAGTTACTTATTCACAGATGAAAATAGTGGATCAAAACAAGCACAGATTGTCCTACAGTAATGCCAACAAGGAGTCTGAAGTAAGGCATTACTAAAGGCAAGCAGGGTGGAATTTCATCCTCAATACTTGCCCATTGAATCATATCTTTAAAATTGCACCTGTCAGGGTGTTTAATGTTAGCTTGTCAAGGCAAAATACTTATTTTTTCTTCCAGTAGTCACTGAAGTTCACTATAAAGCCCTATCCTGCTGTAAGAAAAGAAAGTGAAAGCTGCATGCATTTAGGTCTCAGGCAGAGGAATCTGCAAAGGGCAGGACCACCACCCAGAGAGGAGCAAGCGGAGCAACTGAAGTTTTCTAAAATATAATATGATAGAAACTGTCATTCCTTTTCACTGGGATATTCCCTAGATGCCAAAATTCCTCACACCCACCTAAAGAAGTGTAACAGGATTTTTCTGAGTAGGTTTTGACAGTTTGGGAATTTATCCCCATTACATTATAAATGTCATTTTACTTGGTGAATAATGTCCCAGCACATTCACCTTCATTTCCACCTGGCAGGAAAGGATAGCATGAATCACAGATGAGAGAAACTATCCCAGAAAGGCAATGCTGAGGGCAGGGGAGGGGGATCCTCCTCAACTCTAGTCACAAACAGAGGGATTCTCTGCTGGTGTGACACTGAGCCCAATGGACTGTTTTCATAGAAGTCCACATTAGCTGGTGGGGAGGGGAAACCCCTACTGCAAGTAAGCAGGTGGAAAACTGATTGGTCTTTCAATGATGATCTGCACTCCAAATGGGAGAGAAGTAGCTACCACATGAGCAAAAGGGCATGGAGATGTTTGTTCCCTGTTGGAGTCCAGCGTTGCTGCGTATCTGGAGGCCGGGAGTCCGGTGATGCAGGGGCTCTTGTCTCATGGGATGGGCGCTGCTGGACAGGGAGGCTGTGGGGAGCAGTGCCTTGGGCAAGGGGCTGTTCAGGCTGTGTGGGGAAGGGTGCCATGAAGGTTAAATACACTCATCTCCATCTCTGTCACATATGCTGGTCTCAGGGCCAAGGTTTACTGGAGCTGGACAGTGGAAGTCCAACCTCTGTTTTCTGAGGTTTCTCTGAGTTGCTGAGAAGAAAGGAACAGTACTGCCAATTTTGAGGTTCAGACAACACTTTCATGAAGTGGCATCTGTTAAAATGCATCAGTAACCTCATATTGAAGAGGAAGAAATAAAAATCCCTGGTTGTAGGAGAGAAGCAATATACATTGAGTAAATGGGCCAAAACCAAATAACAGCAATCAGACATAAGGAGACTATTTGGATGAGCTCTCTGCTATTCCTCAGGCTAAATGATCCCATTTTGCCAGAGGTAATATGTTTTCTTCATGTGTTTCCTTCATGAAGTGGTTTCTTTGCAAAAGATCCTTCTGCATGGTTAGGGTATAAATAATTGCAACTAATACTCAATTATTACATGTAGAGTAGAAATATTAAAGAATAGAAATTCAATATTTATATAAATTAACTACCCAATATTCCAGTAAGGGCTTGTGTAACCTTAAACTGTGAGATCCATGTGAATTTTCTTTGGAATTTTTATTAGGTGAATATTATAAAAAAGTAGAACCAGTAGCTGGTTTTCAGACAACAGGAATTTCTATACATTTAATACTGTACCGTACTACTCTAGACAATAACAGAAATTTTTTATGTGTTACAAAGTGACGCGTTCTTTTGGTATCAGTCATCTGTAAAACCTGTAGCTGGACCTAGACCCCATATTCCTGAGACTCATGTAACTTCTCAAATAGGAAGAGTTATGGAGTTAGACATATTTTGACCCAATGTAAAAAGCAGTAGAAGTTCAGAGGGAAGTGCAGACAATTGGTGAAAAGTTAGCAGCATAGGAAAGTTTAAATTCCCACCTGTATGGGATAGCAGTACATGAGGTCGTTATTAACATCATTCAGGGAACAGAAGGTCAGCCAGCTCTTGCCCTCACTGTGAGCTGCCATGCAAATAAATAGGCCTTTGTTTCCAATGGTAGAAACAGGCTTATCTTTTCATACACTCCATGGATATTCATGTCTCTCTGTCTATGATTCATTCTTTGTAGTTACCTAAAAAGCTTTAATCATCTAGCGAGGAAGACTAGCTAATGCTCCATAATTTAAGTGACCTGTCACACTACATAGAAAAAGCCAAAGCAGTTCACTGATGCTTGTTTTTCAAGGCCATTTATAGACTCTAGGTTTTCAAGCCATGAGCCAAGCATTTCTAGGAGGAAAAAAAAAAAAGAAAAAGAAAAATGAAAATGACAACAGCAACAAAAAAAAGATAGAGACCAGAATTCAGATCTATGCCTGAAAAGTTTTGGAATGGTAAAATATGCTGAAAATTTTGGAGATTCATGTGGAACGAAAAGAGAAGTAATGGTTGCCTGAAAAGTTAAGATGAAAATTTTTAAATATGAGAGTACTCTCCCAACCCTGGGCTTGGCACCAGCAAAAAAAGGTAGTTTGACTGCACCAGTCATGGGGAAATTAGCTATGTAGTTATAAATTAATTCCAGCTTTCACTGTTACTTTTGCTGACTAAAGGAGCATATTAGAAAACATGCTGGTACTTATCAATGTCCTTGGATTAGAAATGAGGAAATCTGCATCCTTGCATTAGAACAATTTTGTTTCAAATCTGTTCTTATCCCTGCAAAAAGTGAATTGCAGGCACTCTGAATGTACTGAGCTCAGCTCAGGAGCAACTATATAATTGGCTGCTCTACTTTACAGAGTGATTTGTATTGTTATCTAAGGGGCCATTGACTAGGTTTTTAATCATTTTGTTTTAACCCTTTGGTATAAAGTAACATATAATGGTGTTATTTTGTGCTACTATTGTACTAACTAGTCACTAACCCTAGTTACTGATTAGGAATTTCTGACACTAGCTCAGTTGTTGTGTGATGCTCACAACAAATACTTTTACAGAATGATAACAACGGAGCAGGTTGCCTAGATCACAGTCAATAAATTATATTGCTGCTGCAAGCTGAAACCTATTTTACCATCACACAATGGATGTCTAAAAGTGAGATGCTTCAGCTCCTAGTTGTGATCTGACTGAAGACGGAAGTTTAACTGCTAAAATATGCGTCAGTTTTTCAGCCTGAATGAAATGCATAAGTTTTCAAATTAATTGCAAAGGAATAATTAAACTTATCTACTGAAGCCTAAAGCTTTAAGTTTGTGATTTAGTTTGTGATTTGTGCACTTGTAGTAAATTCCTTCCTCTTCTCCTGGTGTTCTGTTATACTCCAAGTGGGATTAGATACCTCATAGTGGAAAGATTCCTGTCAAGTTGTGTGAGATTTGCTGTGAAGCAGAGCAAGTTTTTGCTTGGGGAAAAAGAAAGTGCCTATAGGATTTGGATGAGTTTTACTTTTTTTTTGACAGTTTATTTGCTTTCAAAACTGCAATTTTTTCTCATAGGAAAATATCTTAGGCATGTACCTTTAAAGCTATGTGGCAAATGAGAACCTTGAAAACAGAGAAGATAACTGCTATCAAGTAAAGGAAATAGGAACCAATTATTAGCTGCATAGTAATAGTGAATTTTTTTTACCTCTGTATCAAAAATAAAATAAAAATTCAGTGGAAGGAGCTTTTCTGTAACTGTTATAAAACAGATTATAAGAGATTGAATTGAATTTTTCAGGGAAATACTGTATCTTTCTTGTAGTAAATGCATCTGAAAAGAGGTTTTGTGTTTGAAGCAGTATTCAGATCTTCCCTTGTCAGATATACAGAATAGAAAAGCTATAGAGTTAAAAGCGCAAAGGTCACTAGTTGTTCCAAATTGCCTCAGTTTCTGTTTGAACAGTAAAAATATTAAAACCACATGCCTTATGGTCTGTAGTAAAGTGAGCCAGATTTACCAGGGATAAAGGGCCAAGGTCCACAAGTTCATAGGAGCAGACAGTAATTTACCTAAGCCAAAGATCTAAAAGAACTAAATGAGTTCAATATTATTTTGGGGATGCAGCTCAGAACTTCTATAAGGATATTTAAAAGGATTTGTTTTCTCCTATTAAGAATTATGCATCACCATCTCTCACATAAAAATCACCCCTCAATAGATTATTCTGAAGCACTTTCTTCTATACTGCTTTTCAGACTATCTTTTGTCTGACAAGACTGTGACCTTCAAAGCTATGAGGTATCTGGGGTTACAGGGAGAGATGATTGTGGTAAGGTGAACAAGCACAGAATCATGTTTTCCTGACTATATTAAAAATGTAGTTGAGGGAGACTAGAGAAAAATCTTTAAAAACACATGAACAATGGAAAGCCAGCAACAAATGAGACAAGATGCTAACCAAGGAAAGGACTGATACTGAAAAACAGGAGGGGGAAACACTTAGCTTGTAAAGTTTATTCAGGAATTTTTTATAGATTCATTGTTAATCTTTGCATAAAATATTTTAGTGCCAATAATCAAATATATACTGTAGACACAGAGGTAGATCTAGTGGTCCTGGAATTGAAAAGGGTGATACCATTTTCTCATTCAGTTTGTCAAAGCATCCTTCAAAAACACGATTTTATCTGATTCAGTAAACTCAAGGTTACATTAGGGGTTGTTTTTTTTTTTTTTTTTTACTTTCAGTTTGCTTTTATATGGAGATGCTATAAACCTTTGTGTAGAAGATTATTCTCTGAGAAGTTACTTTCTGAAAACATCCATAGTCTCAGTCCTTAGACATAAACCCTCCAAAAGTAATTAAAAGTAATTGGATTTTCTTCCTGCCTAAGAGTCTTCTGTTTTCTGGTCTGATTAATGAAGAAAAATACTGAAAGAAAAGTCAAATTTTCTCACTGAATTACATACATCATGAGACAGGAAATTCTTGATCCTGTAGATATGTATGAGAAGATAGATATACCAGAAATGGCGGGGGGAAAATCCACAAGAAAGATGTCATGTCATTGAGTTAGTTTTTTTACATTCTAGTAATGGACTACCAGAGAGAGAAAGTATATGAATCAGATACCAAAAACTACCACTTTTGTCTACGTTGAAGATCTTACTCTGATTCTTTGTGACATTTTAAAAGTTGGCAGGCTCAGTTACAGGGTTGAAGGCATATTTCTTTTTTATTTCTTTTAAAAATGATGCTCTTCACAGTATATTTTTAATGGACAAAAAGAGTCTTAAGACTGTTGGGTATGCCTTAAGTGTCTATATTTCTGATGGAAGACTAAAATCTGTATGCCTCTTGTGAGCTGATCTTCAGCATGTCAAATCTTGGGGAAAACTGCCATCCTTGTCCTTACTGACAGGAGTTGTCAGATCAAGAACGAGGATGAACTCCTAAGGAACCGCAATGAAATTGCAAAGTAGGGCTCATCTGTATGTTTTACACTCTGAGACCTGTCCTAGTTTAGGTAAAGAGACAGTATGTTCCTGTTAAACCCAAGAAGGGTTGAGGAGGAAGCATAGGAGCTGCTGCGACCTAGTATGACCCAGCACTCTCAATTCAATGGAGTGCTCAGCCAAAAGAGGGTCTTAAGCAGAGCAGTTTATGCATTACAAATATTGGATTATGAGGTGTCTAGAACTGCCATGTCTGTGCATTAAACATATTTAGCAAGCCCTATTAAAGCTTGCTTTTGTCATTTTTCTCCCCTTCCAGTATTCTCAAATCTGCTGTCAGTAGCTCTTTCAGAGACATTTTGAAGCAGATTTCATGTGGTAAACAGAAGGATTTCCTCTAAGCTGTGGTAAACCCAGAGCAGGCTGATTGTGCTCCTGCTCAAAGGTTGATTCCAAAGCAGGTATGTGAACAGGTGGTAACGAAACCATTTTGCAGTTACCCCTATGGTCCTGCAGAAGTGCTTGTCTCTGTAGGCACTGAAGTTTCTCTTTCACCTGAGTTCACAAAGGTGAAATTTTAGTCAAGGAGGTGATCTTTTTGGTTGTAAATTCATATTCATATTACTGCTAAAACACTCCTCTGAGTTTTCAGGGAGGCCAGACTATAGATGTAAGTGAGAGATGCTGCTGACCTCTGGAGTACTGCCCCAGACCCTGCACTACTGTTTTCTTTCTCTTTTGGTCTTCAAAAGTCAGTGGTAGACCTGAACGTGGAGACATAAAGAGGTCAATCAGAGAAGGACTGGGCAGGTCATGGCTGAACAAGGGATACAAGTTCAAAATTTTACAGTCCAAATCATTAAAGACACAGTGAAAAATACAGAGATCAAAATGTTAGAAAGTCTGTTCCTTTTCTAGGACACAGACAAAAGATTTTTTCCTTAGTGCAAAATCCGCCTGCAGAAATTGAAGAACAATTTCATTTAATACAAGCAGTGAAACCTGTACTTCTCTCCATCTTTATGAGGTACACCCACATTAGATCAATAGAAGTCTTCCAGTCACAGTGGAATAATTTTCTTTTTGAAGGTTTTGAATTGTGTCTGAACAGTCTCCAAAAATTTTTGTCTTTCAGCTATGTTATTAACAACTATTTTCTTTTCCTATTAAAAACAGCTCTTTTTAAAAGTATTTTTTGCCCTTTCCTTTATACCATAGTCTTACAGTTTTCACAATGTTTTTTCTTGTTACAGAGAGAGATTTCATGATTACAGATGAAGATTAAGCAGCAGGAACGCAGAAACAGAAGCAAAGATAGTACTGCTATACAACTGACTTTAGGGAAATAGCAGAAGAATAAAAATAGGCAGAGTTACCTGAATTGACATTTATGTCACATATTCTATTTATTTTCAACAGATCTTTCAAGCAATGACAAAATTATTAACATGTGTCCACTCCTTACTGAAAAGTATATTAAATATTTTTCATTTTTTTAGTAGGGAGATTCCAAAACTACATTGAATATTATGTATAATGTTAATAATTAATACAATGTATAATAATTAATACAATCTACTTATGGTTATTATTAAAATTGGCAAGGAAATTTGCATTGAAAGAATTTTATTCGTGATTGTTTTATATGATGTCAAGAAAAAAGTTTCTATTGCAGTCTTTTCTAAAGTTTAATAGAGTGAAACAGCAGCACATCTTACACATAAGTTTATACATGTTCATATAAACCTCTCCTAAATATACAGCTCTAGATATAAACCATACTGCTCCCCAGTCTAATGGCTGTGTAAACCACAGAATGTGGGTTTGTGGATTTGTACCTATGCTGGTGAGAATTTACACTATGCTGTACTGAGGACAAGAAGAATGCTAACAATGCTTCCTTCCTTGTAAGGCTGTTCACTTTGCTGCATAACATGGGTTTTAAGTGACCACACATAAAAGCTGACCAAGAACCCAGTCCCACCCACTACACTCAAGCCTCTCTGTGGGAGAAAACCTGGGTAACAGCAGTCCAAACCCACCAACTCCTTTTTGCCATTTTTAAATCAGAAAGTTTCACAGCCTACAGCCCAGCTTCTCTTCCCTCAAGGAGAGCAGTCCTAATCTCTCCTTTGCAGAAACCCTGACTATCTCTGTGTTTCTTCCTTCTGTTTTTGAAGCCTCTTTATATGTCCATCATCACTCAGCAGCAAATGTGATGTTGCCCAAAGCTAATTATCCATAAATTTCCACACCATCAGCTTAATATAGCATTGACAACTGGCAAAGGAGCAGAAAAAAAAAAAAAAAGACAGATACATAAATATATAATGGGAAATATTTTAAGCAAATCATGTCAAGTAAGTAGAAAAGTGGTAGGCAGAACATTTTGTATTTACTCAAGGAATACCTGCCAATAGAACAAAATGCAGAAGTAATGTGAGGGGTTTTATTCTGTGAGTTTTTTAATCTTTGAGACCTTGGGAATGTTTTGAGAGGAAGACATAAAGTATTTCCCCAAATATTTGGGGTCTGGGAGCCCCTCTGTTCCCAGATGTGATATTCTGCTCTCATTTGATGACTTTTGACACCTTTTCTACACATGATTTTGTGTAAATCCATATCCAGCATGTTGAGTAGGTCAAGACCTGTTTTTCAGTTCATTCAGAGATGTAATATGTGGTTTACATTGAGAAGGGTTTTTGGGATGTGGTGGGGCAATAATGAGGGTGGATAAGACAGTAGAGCCTGCCCCTGTGGCCAATGGCAGATTGAACTAGCTCCAGAGTGGATGTGCCACAGGACACAGCTGAGGACTGCTGCTGCTGGCAGAGCCTCTGTGATAATGTATTTAGGAGAGGGTAAGAAGGCTCTGCACAGCAGGAATGAGAATATATGAACAAAAAAGCCCTGCAGATATCAATGTTAAACTAGGAAGAAGCAGTGGAGGGGCTCCTGGCACAGCAGTAGGGATTCCCCTGCAGTGCAGTGAAGACCATGGTGATTCAGGTTATCTCCCTGCAACATGTGGAGGTTCCAAAAAAAATCCCAGAGCTAGACCCTCATGCAACCATGTGGACATCTGTGAAACAGAGGTCAGATATGCCTCAGTGCACCCTTGTCTAAGGCCAAAACTTCTCTGTTTCTGGTGTATCACTTTCCTAACCGAAAGGGAAGAAACACTGAACATCAGCAGGTAGATACCACAAGGGCCTGCCCAGAGAAAGGAGCAGGAGGTGTTAATGGAAGTAATTTGAAGCTAAAGTATTATGATTTTTGGAGAAAAATATATGAGCTTTCATTGGTTTTCCACCAGTAACTCGACATTTTCTATGGAAAGGAAAAAATATTTCCTGCGTCCTTCTAAAGTGAATGTTTACTGTTGTGTAGTTATTGCAGCATTTTAAAATGAATACCCAGGAACTTATCCCTGTGATTAGCTGAGAATAGGGATAAAAAGAAATCGTCTTGGGGCTACTTTGAATATAAGCTGTCACCACCACAATGATGAGAGCTAAGTTCCCATTTCTGAAGGTTGTATAAGGGTTGCCACTGTGCTTTCATTTTGTCTTATTATAGGAAAAGGGTGTCCTAACTTATTCTTTTGGGACCAAGGCATTCAATCACTTCTTTTTGGTTAGGTTATTACAGACAACTAAAAGAAAGAAAGAAAGAAATGGCTTTTGATAGCAGAGAATATCTTTAGGGATTCTTTTCAAATTGCATTTGTAGGCTGTTAATACAATGCTAATTGCTTAAATTCATACCTGAAGGCTTTAAAAATTTCACCATTTTTCTTGACTGCTTTAAGGCAGTCATGATCTGATTCACAGCACTCTGCAGTCAGAAAAGAAAAAAAAGAAAAAGAAAAAAAAAAGAAAGAAAAAAAAAAAAAAAAAAAAAAGGCAAAAAAAAAAAAAGCAAAAAAAAAGCAGCAGTTTATTACCTCTGGGAGATTAAGACCTGGACTGCAAATCAAATGAGAGAAGAGGGTTGTGAGTATCTGAGCTGGATTATGTAGTCTTCATTGGGCACATAACTCACATTCTTTTGTTTCCATTCTGTTATCACTGTTGTGTAAATAACCATGATAAAAAATACATATTTCAGATTAAGGCTTGTCTAATATGTGAATAAAATGCTATTTCTTCTAGTATTCCTGACACTTCTGATTTCCTAAAATACCAGGAGGAAGCAGAAAAAAGGCAGGAATACTTCTCTTGTGGATTTGTTTACAAGTTGTAATTGTAATGTCTGTGGCATCCTTCTGCAGTGCTTTATTGTTTGTCAACAGTGTTTTCTTATCAAGCCATACTGGTTGAGTTATTAGCAATGGGCATGGCAAGGCTCTAAGGATAAGGAAATTGATGGCAGTTAGTGCCAGCAATGTTACTAGTGAGGAAAATGTACTGAAAAAACTATCAAGGAAGAAAAAGAATGTAAGCTCAAGAGCATAATACAAAACTAGGTATTGTTTTAAAAGTCTATGGTGAAACTAAGACAACTAAGCAAATATCTGTGGAAAGGTGTGCTTAAAATCTAATCAGTTATGGAAAATTTTCATATGCATGCCAGGCCATCTTGGGAATATGTTATTTTAAATAGGCAAAGAACACAATCTGTATCAAAAAAGCCTTCTTTTTCATGGAGTGTGTGTTGTAATCATATGGGTGAATTATCTTAGGTGAAGAAACTGACATCATTTAGCAAAATTTTGAAGTATTAATGTATACTGAAATTGTTGGAAAACACTGCCCATAAATTTACAGGCCCTGAGAGGTACCACGTATCTGGAAAATTTCACTTGAGCAAGGATTCCACACAGGGTAAGGAGGTAAAAGAAATTACACTTTTTCTTTTTAACCTTTTTTCTCAGATGCCTTCTTTGATGTGATGCTGAGATGCTGTAGTCAGGCTGCTTGGAAAACTCCAATACCTGTGATGGCATCCCACGTCCTATAGCTGAGACGATGAGGCACAGCTGTGTTAGCAGGTCTCTTTATGGTGGGAGATGAAAATGAAATTATTGGAGAGTTCTATTTAATGGGATTTCATGCTTCCAAAGCTGCTAACATTACAATCTTAGCTTAAATATATTTTACAGTACATCTGAAAAAGGTATTGTCTCTGCTGTTTTCAGAGGATTTAATGATCTCAGGAGAGTTAACGCTCAGAGACAAAGCATTGTCCTTAATTTTCATTGTGACGCTTTCCACCATTCAAAATTTAAGATCATGCTTGTTTTCTACAATGAATAGAAATGGTCTTAGAATGATTAAATGCTGGCCAAAATAAATCAGGCAATAATATGGAATTTCATTGGTTCTCAGAAATCCTGTGACATTTTTATGTGAATATACTTGATATTTCATAAATATTTCTGCAAATGCTATGTAAAAGCCCAAGGAATATTTGTGAGTTTTGCAATAGCACATAAAAAAATGTACTTTGTACTCTCACCTCAAATCCAAAGCCCTAAATTCCTTTATGTTGCAACAGAATGAAGAATTTCGATAAGGCTGCATTTTGTTTGCTTTTTTTTGTTCTCTTGGCTTTTGTTAGCATACTCAATTTTACTGCATTAATTCTCACACTGGAGGCATTGTAAAATGTTAACTAATGGTTAGATTTTATACTATTTTTACATACATGACATACACTTTTAAACTTAGAAATGCCACGACTTGAATCCAAATCTAAATCTGAACAAAGGCAGTTTATATTTTTTGCTATGTCAGGTTTCCAGCCAAAGTGGTACAGAGGTCAGCTGGATTAGTCCTGAGATTAAAGAGATGATGCATTGTGATGCCTGGATTTACAAGGAAAATCACAAAATATTGTTCCAAATTAATGTAAATTGGCACCAAAAAATGCAGTCTTTCTCACTAAAATGAGGTCCAGTATGCTCAGACTTTGAAGTGGAGCCATTCAGCATTTATGCAGTGATGCTAAGCCCCAGTATGGGCTTATGTGCCAGTTCAGTGGGCTTTTTCTCTACCAAGAGAAAGGCAACTTACCTGCTTCCTTTGTAAAGCTGCTTATGAGAGATTGGAGAAATTGGATGGACACAAAGAAGTACTTCTCATACACAAAGATATGTTTCAACAGTAGCATCTTCCCATGTGGTGTCCAAAGGAATGAGATTGCCCCTGAGAGAAGTGGTAGCAGTGTTCTCCTCTGTTGATATCTCTTCCATTTCTGGATTTCCAGAGGATACTAAGCCAAGGGAGTAAAGTATAATAACAAAATAATCTTTAGATGTTCCTTAAAAAGAAAGGTTACTTGAGAAAAATAAATAGAAAAATAACTGAGTAAATAAATGCTTGTGCAGTGAGCTGTGAGTACTTAGCAGAGTTCAATTAAGGAAACACCTACAGTTCCTGAAATTTTCTTGTTGCTGAACTTAGAATTCAGGTCAGCTTTGAAGGGAACAGAATCTCAGGTGAGCAAGAGAAATAAATTTGCACAGACTTTATCCTAAAAATACCAGGTGCTATTCTTATATATAATTTTTTTTTTTGCTCTTCTTCCCCTGAACTAGTACATGAACATATTTCTCTTTAATAGAAATAGATGCATACATAAGTATTAGAAAGAATCCTCCACATAAGTCATGGTGTATGATAACAGTCTGAATAATTTTAAGGTCACAGTCGTTCTGTTCAGGACAGAATTTCTTCCCCAGTGTAGAAGAAAGTGGATAAGACTTTGCATGTCTTTCAGAAAATTAGCTGAAATACAAACATGTGGCAATATTGTCCTGAAGAGGAGCTTTGAGCTACTTTACCTTTTTCCCACTGCAATCATTTATTAACTTTGATCCTATAAATGGCTTTCCCTTCTGTGCTCCTTTGCCAAGTAAGGCCTTTTGTGGTCCCCTTTAGATTGTACTCAGGCTTACATATTTCTTCTCTGACACAACCCATTTGCATACTCTGAAGTGGGTGCTGACTTACATGGGGTAAAATTCAGTGTGCCCAGAAGAGATCATATTCCAACTATCTCAGCTGACACATTTTTGAGAGCTACAAAACAGGGCATAACAAGAAAGATTTCTATTCATATTTAGAGGAGTTTCAAGGGACAGGGAACATTAAAAATCCTGGGTCAGGCCCAATGTTTTCTCTTTCTTGATGTCACATTAAGAGAAATTCTGATGTCTTTTTCTTCTAGCTAGCAGTAAGAGGCAATTACCTAATTGTCTAGTTATGGAAACAATGTACAGGGACCACAGTTTTCAATGCCTTAAAACATACTTCCTCCAAGTGTCAGTAATAAAAGTGAACAACTATATATTTACGTCTTCACATCCTGAGTGCCATTTATAGCTATGGCATTGACCTCCTCCTAATTTTCCTTCCGTAGATTTGGTGTCAGGCCCAACACAGCGGGATCACTTTGACATAAGTTCAGAAGTTCAATAAGTTCAAAACAAAGAATTTCAAACAAAAGAGAGATAAAACACTAAATCCCAATTCTGTGTTTGAAGTCAGGGTATTAAGGGAGACTGGACAACTCATCTCTGAAGAAACTTAGGGGAGCTTTATTTTTGGCAGGTAAGACTCACTGACTGGCTTACAGAATGTACCTTTTAAATCCCAGAACATATGAGTCACTCCTGTCTGGCTCATGGCAAAAGGCTAGGGAGGAATGGTTTCTGAAACGCAAAAAACAAAGTGAGAAAATAGCATTTGGTTAGCACATTGACTAGAGCAGAAACGTGGCGATTATTAGTCTAGTTGCACACAGAATTTTTAAACTGGCCTAAAATACTTCTGCTCTGTTATTCTTTCTTCTTCAGCAGAAGCTAGAGAGAGGGAAAAAAAAAAACAACAAAAAAACTTCTCAGAAGCTTCTTGTTTTCACTGATGATTTACTTAATTTGCTGAAGTACCATTTCAACTTGACAGAGTGTGGCAGTAGTGTTTCAGTCTCTTGAAAGTAAAGCATAATGTTAAAACTTATTTCTTTTCTCCTAACTTTAAAGCAAGTTTGTTCAGCTTTTTAGAATTATCTTTTCATATTTTTGTTGCTTGTTTCTTTTTCTATCAACTATTTCAAGCAGAGATGCAAACCCTAAAATTATGTTTTTAATGATTTGTGTCTGCAAAACCTACAATTTTTCTGAAGACCTGTGATTCCTATATGGAAAATCAGCAGGCAAGATCCTTTTGAACATCCTAAGGTGGGTAATACTAAAGCATATATTTTGTGTTAGATGTTGTGCAGTAGAAACGGCAAAAGACATATTTGATTTTTAAGCAGGCCTTGTCATGTTTTATTGCTTCCTTCTATATTGTGAATATAACCTTTGATTTGTTTTAAGATTTGACATAGTCATGTATGGATTTGGATCTTTGAATAATTTGCTGTAGTATAGTGTTTGTGTGTGATTCTCGAGACAACCAATGCTCTTCTGATACCTAGCCTTCTTTTTCTCAGACACAAAATGCATGTTAAACACTCAGATAGAAATGCATCTGTGATATGGTAGTTTCAGTTTTAACTTGAAAGTTTTCTTTCCCTTTTTTTTTTTTTCTATCTTTGATTCAGTACTTCTATACTATCTACTTTTTGAGAGTTTTGCTTTCATTGAGCCTGAGATTTATTTCACTGTATTTTTGTCATGAATTATTGGTTAATTTTCTAGCTTTCCTCATTAAGAACACAGAAGAAAATTGTTCAGTCTTCTAAAGGAGACCTTTGGAGGAGTCAACACACAGATGTAATCTTACACCTCTGCTCAAACTCTTTTATGATGAGGAAAGTTCTTTCAAGATGTAGTCCTGATGCTGGCCTATATTGAATGGATATCAAGAAAATTTCTTTGTTAAATCCCATTATTCTGTTTTTCTGGTTTGAAGAGCAAACATTCACGACATCTACAGTGTGGAATAAAAGAAGATAATGTATGAAAAGTATCCTTCTCAACACTGCACTCCAGGACTCCTACCATCTGGCAGGAGGGAGTGCTGCAGAGGACATCCAGAGAGAACCTTGGCTAATTTGTTGGGCAGTTCACTATTTCTTTTATGAATTTCTTTCTCCATATGGGCCAGGGAAGTATATAGTCCATCCTCCTACTGAGCCTGTTTCCTTCCTTAGAGATATTTCTTGAGCCTGTTCCTTTATCCCACTTTTTCTCTAAAAAGTCCGGACATTTTCTGAAGAGATATCCAAAGCCTGTATTTCCTCTAAATCATTTCAGTGCAGAAGGTGTGACAGATATTATATAGAAAATTGAATAGATTTTAATGTTTATTTTGCTTGGACTTTCTAGGCCAAAGTCAGCCTCAATTGCTAGAATCATTATGGACAATTTTTTATTTAAAAAAAATAACACAACCAACCAAACAACCAATCAAAAAAACCCCAAACAAACAAACAAACCAAAAAACCCCACCCAGAACAAAGCTAAACCCAAAACAAAATCAAACAAATGAAGAACAAATTAAAACAAACAAACAAACAAAAGCAAAACAAAACAAAACAGCAAAAGCAAAACAGCAAAAAACACACACAAAAAAGAAGAAAACATATCACCTGGTATCTAATAGCTATTTAAAGAAAGCTTTCACAAAGCTGCAAAGGCATTCAGAACACTACATGCCCTATCTCTTCTGACTCCTGACTGTGTGCTGCTTTCTGATTCTGATTGTGTTGCACATCACTAGTAAGGCACAGAGAAATGTTACAGTTTGCTGTTTTTAGAAGAACTGACCAAAAGGGTCAGGCCAGTTTACAGTTTTCACTAAATAAAACAAATCTTTGGATTATCTGGGGATGGTTGCATGTGAGAAGTGATTGTTGCATGTGAAAATCATTCTCCTCACTTTCAAAATCTGCCCTCACTTGAAACTAACACAGTTTGTTAGCTGAGTTTGTTAATTCACTTTGTGAAGTGTAAGGAATCACCTGTGGCTTCCCTAGAAAGTTGATAGATGCTAGAAATGCCTGTGCTCTGATGAAACAACATTCTGTCTTTCATTAAGTTTAATGCCTAGTGATGTTACATTGATTTTTTTCATCAGGCCTGACAGTCCTATCAATCATAACTAGACTGCCTGGGGTGACTGAGTAAGGACTTGTGAGACATTTTTCCTGAGATTTAACTCTGCTAGGTTTGCTTTTGGTGGTTTTTTTTTTTTNTTTTTTTTTTTTTTTCTATCTCTAAGATTTTTTTTTTCTGTGGCATATTAAATTTGTTTTAGAATGACACCAAAAGGTGAAATAGGTCTGTTATGTAAAACTTGTGGCTTCTCTGGTAACATACCAAAAAGCCCAACCAAAAAACCTAAAAGCGTGTTGATAATCTGGTTCTGGGGGAAATCTTGTGACATTTGAAGATCAGTATAATTAAATTTCACACAAAAAGAAACTAACATATATACATTTTTATTTCTATATTTTCATATATATTTATAACTGGTTTAAATTCTATATTTAGTTACAAGGCTTAGGCAAGGAACAAAGCCTTATGATATTCCAAGAGGAAAGTATTTGGTAACAACTGTTGCCATGTGAAAAAAGAAAATTTCCTTGACCCTTCACTACAAAATGTGGTCTGAATTTTACAGTAGCTGAAAGTCAGAAGTTCTAATTGACTTGAATAACAATTTATATGCATTCAGAAAATATTGAAATGAGTCAGTAACTCCTCAAACACGCATGTTAATTACCTGATTTTAGGATGAAGATTTTGGAAAAGTTGGTTTAAAAGTCTCTGAATGTGGAGTGGTTTATTTGTAACTTTGGGACAATGCTGAATTAACAAAGTATTATGGACATTATTCAACTAATATTAAATGAGTTTAAGACAAATGATAAGCTAAAAAGTATAGAAATAAAAAAATCTTTTTACCCAATAATTTAAATATCTCTTCTAAATAAAATTTCATTCCCTAGTATACTTATTTTGTCAAGAGGAAGTAACTGGCCTAATAAAGGTCTGAAAATTTCCTATGTTTTGTGCTGTTTGATATATTTTATATAGTGTGATGCTCTAGTTATTTTATTGCAGATGAGCATCTGTTACTATTTCTTGGGCAAAGAACATACATTGTAGGCATTTCTGTCCCAGTGATTCTGGTACTTGCCAATTCAAATCCCAAGACAAATAATTTTAGTGTCAGATATGCAGGACATATTCTGATGCTAGTTGTTAAATAGAACATAAAAGGAACAGAAAAAATCCCAAACAACCATCAAAACAAAACATAACCATAGCTGACTGCAGAGTGTGACTATAAGATGGCAAAGAAATTAATTGCTGTCATTGTCCCCTGAGCTCTTCCCCGTGGCACTGGATAGAAGGTTTGCAGGATTTCCAGGTGCCACTCAGCCTTGTGCCAATCACTGCTTTGACAGACCCCTAAACTGTTGGGATGGTATTAGTCTTAGGGGATATTTTCTTGTTCCTTTCCAACCTTATCAGGAATTGGCAATCAGATGTCGAAATAAATAGGTTCAACTCAATTACTTTTGCCAGTTCCTTGGGACAGATGATACTACATGGGCATGTTTTAATCTAGGTAAACTGCTCATGGTTTTCTCTTTTAAAGAGGGATTTAAGTAAGTAACCAATTTGTATTTGAATGTCTAAATTACATCCCACTCCAAATGATTCATTATTGAAAGAGCAGCAGGAAATTTTGCAGGTATTTCACCCATCTGCAGCACCATGAAGAAGCCTGTAATATCTTTTGGTACCATTCTGTGTCCCACATCTGTGTAAGTGACAGCTTCTCTAACAGATCTACACACAACTGTTGTTGTGTCCCATTGTATTTCTACAGCAACTAGCATCAGAGCTTTGTCTATAAAAAAAAAAAATCTACAAGTACCATCTTCATAATGATTTTAATTATTGCTTTGGCTCACAAAAGCAACTACAGGTATTTCATACCTGGCTACTACAGGTATTTCAAAAGAGTCTGAGACAACAACACAGATTCTTTACATTCTCTGCCATGTGCTGTCTTTGGGTTCTGCTGGAATGATGATATCCTAGAAAAAAAAGATTTTTTTTTACATTTTTCATGGCATCCATTAGGAAATAAATAAGAATTTACTATTCAAGCTGTAAATAAGAATAGGAGAAAAGAAGAAGAAGAAAGAAGAAGAAAAAGAAGAAAAATAAGCAGCAGCAGCAATAGCATCCAGTTCGTTCTTACAAGTCTGAGGAACACTAGAAAAAGAATGAACCTGTAGGGTACTAGGTTGAAATACGAATTTTTGGTTTGATAAGTCTGAAAAAACTATGAATATTTTCTCAGAAATTAACAAAAGTCCATTTTACCCCAGATGATGTTTAAACACATTGCTCTGACCCATATAGGTCACAGGAAGCTATGAAGAAGAAATCCCACTCAGCCCAGTTTGCCTCATGGCTAAAGGAAAATTCTAAAATGCAGACAGATTAATGACTTTAAATTAATCTTTAAGAAACTGTGTAATGAAACTTTTAAAGGGTTCCTGGCTGCAAACAAGAAAAATAAATATACTGTATTCACGCAAAAGCTCAAGGGATTTCTGCCCGCACAGAAGCCCAAGAGAGATTGCAGAATAATGTCAAAACACTAAGGAAAGTTGATGAATTCTAGAAAAATGAAATGATTTTATGAGGTCATATCCAACATGCAATGAATCAAGAATAAACAGAATGCACTAACAGGGTATGGCATGTATAGACTCATACTGGAACAGTGAAGTCATAATATATCTCATTTATCTTTCCTGAAACGACACTTGACAATTATCCTTCATCCTTAGGACCATATCAGAGTGAGAAAACCTGTTCCTGAGACATTAATTAAGTCACTTTTATTTTAGTCAAAAATATAACGTTTCTTCTCTTTTTTCAAGCCATTTTTTCCTTTCATTCTGCATAATCACTGAAGTAATTAAAAGCACAAAAATTTGGCTAAAGTAGACTCATGGTTTTGTGCTCATCTCAGAAGGTTTGCCCTCAATACTAGCGTTGCTGTGGAAGAGGCAAGATGGGCTCCATGGTCATCTTGAGTAGGGTGGTGTAACACTGACTGACTCCATCTTAAAAACACCAAATCTCTATTATCTCTTCATGGCTCTTGGCATTTTGCTTCTTAGTACTTTTTACACATTGTTTTGGTCACTAGAATGACATGCAGAACAGCACTATGGTTCCTAAATATTCTCGATGTCCTAATTCCTGTACAGTAGCTTGATAATCAAAGATATATTATTTCAACAATTTCAGTTTACTCATATTTGCAAAAAATGCAGTTGGTATGTGAAAAGAATTAATATGTGCAATATTCAATCCTCACATGCAGTGATTGGTAAAGGAAAATTATATGAATCAGCCTGGAATGACTTGGGCATCCAAAACCATTACAATATCATGAGGTTATATTCAGTCTGAACACCAAGGGCCTAGCATTTTAAAGTGCAAAGTCAGACGACTTTTTGTTTCGCACTTCAACTGATTTGCCAGGGAACAACTTTCTCCAGCAGTATCATTTATCTGTGTCCTATACAGAATTGGTGTGGGCAGCAATAAATAACTCCTGATTTCAATTATCATAATGAAGCTACTGGAAAACTCAGTGAAAGCTCTCAAACAGCTTTCAGCAGTACTTGCTTGCAAAACCTGTGGTCCAGCAGCAAGTGGGATCAGCAATATTCTGATTTAAAAAGCTTTGACTGCAGACAGCCACTGCCAGTCTGTTTTCAAAGGAGAAAAAATGGAGTCAGTGTTAAGATCAGGTTATTACAACTATTAGAGATGCCTCTGCTTAAATTAAGGGTAAATGAGGCCATATATTGAAGTCAATAGTACAGATTTTACTTAACAGTTAATGTGAGGGAGTGAGAGAGAGAGAGAGAAAGAGAAGATAGGGATGAGGAGGGAAAGAAAGTTACAGGGGCAGAGTAAGTAGAAAAATATCACCACTCCATGGATTCTGATGGTGTCCATTTAGTCCTCTTCTGTTCTCAGTGGTGAGGGTCCCATGAAACATAGAGTTCAATGGATTAGTATATGTTCAGAATGGATTAGTATATGCTCAGGACAGTTGGGAACACCCAGATATCTCTCCTGCAGTGTATGTGGGAAATGTTACAGTCTCTTGTAACAGGCTCAGGATCTGTTGCAAAGCTTGGATCATATGCAGTCTGATGCAAGGCCTCAGGAATCAGTCTGGGTGGCACTTTGGGGGTCTTTGATGGTTTATGACACCCCTCGACTGTCTCTCAAGTAAATGTCCCCTATGTACGTGGCCTTCACAGGGTGAGGGGGATGTTTTGTGACCCGGACAGTTTGTGTAAATGGAGATGGGTGTTTTCTCCCCCTCTCTTAAGCTGATCAGAGCTTGAGATCACGCTTCAAAAACTCACTTTCTTCCCCCTCAACTGAAGGGACTGTGTGCAAACCTGGCCTAAGCAAATGAGTCTGTGGGCTTTGGTGGTCACAGCCTCTTTATACAGTTTTGCCATAATGGGCAAAGTCCTTCAGTGATCTTAACAATGCCATTACCCATTTCAGGCTCTTATACGCAGCAAGAATATAGGCTTAGATTAGCTATTAGGAAAAAAACTCTTTACTCTTTTGTGAGAGTGATGAGGCACAGGAACCTGATGCTCAGAGGTTGTGGATGCTGCATCTCTGGAAGTGTTTAAGGCCAGGTTGGGTGGAGAACTGAACAGCCTGGTCTAGTACAAGGTGTCCTAGTCCACAGCAGGGACCTAAATAGCCCTTCTAAAAATACTTTTTAAATGAAGTTCATCCTTACAAATGGGCATCTGGATGCTAGTAGAAATAGCAGAATAGAAAAAAAATGTAACACTTAAAAATTCCATTAAATCTTTTTGTCTATATATCTAGAAAGGAGAATAATAAAGTGAATGCTCCATGATTATTCTACTCACAACTTTTCTGGTTTGGCAAGAACAATTAAAAGGACACAAATCAGATATCTCAGCATGTAGAAGCAGCTTCTCCTTTAATGGATGTGTAAATGTATGTAAATATGTCCTTTTATGCCCAAGAACATCTGCTGTACATGTGGATTTCTGCTCACAAGTTAGACATGCTACAGTAATTCAGGATAAGGTTGCTCATACTGCTTTGATGAAAATAATGTGTCCTCTCCTGCATTCATGATAAACTCTTACATACTTATATCTGAGATGCTGTGCCCATGCTTCTAATAACAAATGTTCTTCTGTGCCTGCCAACGATGTGTACAGAGGGCACTCTTAAAAAATGTCTCTGTCTGAGGATGTCCACAATTATTTTTTCCATGATACAAGACAAATAGGGACATTGATAATTTTATTAAAATGATTTTAAAAGGATGACTGGCTTTTAAGGAATCAAAGAGATTTGTAAAAAAAAAAACTGAGAAAAACAAACCTCCTTCCCCTAGTGTAACTATTGCCTTGGAAGGCTGACTTGAAACAGAGACTGGACAGAGCTAGAGAATAAAGTAGGTATTTATTGAATGTTTAAGAAAATCAGCCAACACACTTCTTGTTTTCAAAGGCTTAGTGTTTTTCCTTTCCTTTTTAATTTCTGTTACTCTGTTCACCTTGCAAACATGACATAGAAAAAGAAAAAAAATGGAGAGAAGACTGAGGGAAGAAAAAGGAAACAAAAGGGAAAAGAAAAAACTATTCTGAAGATTCAATATTTTAAAAATGTGTGTCTTAACTAATTTTAATGGAAATACCTCTTCGAGGCTTATCTGATTTGCCTGCTGGACAATAATTATGAAATAATATTACCTCCAGATTGTACTATAGAAAGCCTGATCTCAATTTTCAAGCAGATGGAAACTGCTCGTACTTAAACTGATTGAGATTTGAAGCCATTTGGACCATGTGAACTTTGTGTTACAGAGTTGAAGGAAAAAAAAGAATGTTTTAATTTCCACTTCAGGTAATGAATAATTCATGGTGAAGTTTGAGTGTCTTGAACAAATGAATAAAAAATGTTAATTTCAAGAGGCTGATGTTGAATAATAAAGTAAATACTATTTGAGATAATTTCATTAGATATATTTTAATGAATACTACTGACAGAATTATCTTCCTTTTTTTGGAAGGAAAGAGGACAAACTTTGTGTCAATTAAATATGACTCAGGCCATTGGAATAATAATGAATTTCATCATATAAAACTTAACATAGAGAAAATTTTGAGACTTAGAAATATAGTTTTATATCTATCTATATATATAGATATATATATCTACATATATAGAGAAAAAATTTTCAACATATATATGAATTTTTTATTAAAAATTTAGATAATTGTATATATTTTTTATGTACATTATTGATATACCAGCTGAACAACTACTCTTTGCTGCACTTTGAAATGCAGAAAATAAAGAGGTAAAAAAGTTAAGTAGGGAAGACAAAGTAGGTATACAAGTAAAGCAAAAATACACTCACTCTAAGAGGAATAACCTGCTACAATGTTGTCTATATAAAACAACCAAAAGGCTTGTGAAATGTAGGCTCCAATTTTTTTTTTTCTTTTTTGAATATGGATTAATGCAATAACTGATATTAGAACCAACAATGATAAACCAAAGCAAAAAGGGGGAAAGACTTAGAAGGGCTGATTTTAACATAGCGTGAAATCTTTCCAGTGTTGCTGTCAAAGCAAAGAGCAGAACACTGTTAAGTGGTTCCCCTTATTGAATAATGCCATATTTAAGGAGGAAGACAACAACTAGAATGTTTTGGGGTTTTTTCTGTGCTCTTTAGGGAACTGTGAAGCTACAGTAAAAAAAAATTCTGCTGCCTCTTTGCTGCCTGTGTTAGAGCAAAAGCCTCAAAATGCTGACTCAAGATCTACTGTCCCCAGACTTTCAGTCCAGCTTAACAGAATAAATGACAGTTTATAGGAGTTGGGGTTCTCTCATCGCTCTTGTCCACATGATCTTATGCTAGTGTCTTGTTCATCTATGCTGTCCTTCTCTTTTAAAATAACAAAGTTTTATTTTTTACAACAGCTTCATTTTTTTTTGATTATAATGTGATGTCTCACTAATTTCTTTGCATATCCTCTTTTGGAGGGGGAATGTTATGTGCTCTGGACTTCACCAGTTATGAAGTAAGAACAATAATATGAAGTAAGAACACTAATATTTCATTGATGAAAAGCTACATTGCCATCTTGCCAGTATTAAGCACTTTGAACATTTACACTTGGAAAATGCAAATAGAATCACTCATTTTGTCTTCATTTGCCAAATGGCATTGAGATATTTGCTATGTTGCTCTGTAACACCCCCTGAAATAAAAGTATGGACATGGACATGAATAGCAATATAGATATCTCAGTAGTAGTCTTAAAAATAATGTAATGATCTTAATAATAACATAGATATATTTTAGCACCTAAAGCATCAAATTTAATGGGAAATTAGTATTATGAATATATATTTGATATTTCTCTTCAGAGCTGCACAATGTTTGGGGCAAGGTTCATACTTTCTGTGTGTTACCTAATTTTTTGAGCTCACGTGCAGAAAAAAATAATGAGCAAAGGCATGGCATTTAGAGCCAGATGGAAACATAAAGGAGCTCTGTGTCATGGTGTTCTCAGCTCTCTTCAGACAAAGTGCTCCTCACCCCCACTATTTTCAGAGCTTTCGTGTTAAGCAATATTTTTAGTGCAAATTTCACACTGGGAAAACCTGCTGGTTTATGAAGTCAATTTCGTCAATGGAAATACTGTTTCATAATAAATTTGAACAATACTTTGGTAGGAAACAAGAAAATCAATATTGTAATTGCATGCTCAGGGAAATGGATATAATAATTTCACCACCTTTATATACTGTGAAAGAAAAAGTATTAGTGCTTATTTTTTGACAGGAAATATTTATTCACAGAAAATTGTACAGACTCAATGACTTCAGTTGACTACGTTTTCTTCACGGTTAATCCACTCCTGCAAAGTGAAAGGCCTGTAAAATGTGTCACTTGGAAGGACTCCATCTCTTACCTTGACAAAGTACCTTAATGCTCCTTAGTTTAAGCATAGTTGCTTCAGCCTATGAAAGGGCCATTCCTGTTTGTCAGGGCCTTAATCTCAAGTTTTCAAGAGCATAGATGTCAATACTTGCATAAGGAGTATTATTAATAATTACTAATGCTGTAATAAGAAAAAACAGGATGGAGGGCATATACTAAATGTATTCTCATTACTTTCTAACGTTTTGATTACCAACTAGGCTGTCCATTTGGAAAAATAAACTTAAACTGTGGTGACGAGACCTTTCATTAACATACCGGTTAAGTCGTGAGGCATATTGTTAGCTAACAACTACAATTCTTGTTAATACATAGTAACCAAAATCTAAATTTTATACATAATAATTGGAGGCCAAATGTTAAAAGTAGGTAAAGCATCCTTCTGATGTAATTGTGATAACCAAAACATGCATATGATTATCTTTGGTAAGTTTATAAAATGTGAACTTAATTAAAAGTAATCTGATTAAACTGTGAAATTAATTATACCTAACTCCAAAACTGGGATTTTCCTGGCATGATAAGGAGCGATACATCTTGTACTCTTGCTCAATGTAGTTAAACAAGCTGAAAATTCTGTACCATAGTATTGTAGTCTAGTCTTGGTTTGCTGAACATTTAAAGGTTCCATTGGAACCATCTGACTGTATCTATATTTATCCTGTAAGATAAAATATGAGCTACAAAGGTCTAGTAAAAATATCTTCAAAACTGAAGCACTTAGTCCAATACAGGTAGATCAGACTATATGTTTTCTCTCATTGTAAGAGACTAACCTTAATTTTTCATTCACCTGAAGGACTAATCCACTTAAAATAACTAAAATATAATATATAATATAATATAAAATATAATAAAATATAACCTAAAATAATTAATTTCTAGTGCTGAAAGAAACTCACTGAAATAAGAATGAGCTGGCACAGGCAATAATTCTGCTCTGGATCTTCTTGCAGCTGTGAGGTCTGTCCTACAAAATTACTTCAGTAGAAGAACTTGAAATAGCAAAGTAGTAAGACTTCAAAGCTCTCCTATATCAATAGATGTGATGAAAAGCTGCCTTTCCTTATTTAATGCAAAGAACAGAGTATGGAATTTGTTGAGGATCTTTCCTTTTCAGGAAAAAAGTTGAGTAATGAATATTTTCTGATGATTTCATATTATTAAAGGAGCCCTTTCTTTTGGGGAGAGTTCTGAAGCACTTTGGATTACCATAAGAAAAAAAAAAAAACGACAAAAGTAAGCCAAGAGAATCTCATTTCATGTTGCTTTCTTAGAGATATCCTTCAATTTTGAGAGACCTGGCAACTAAGACCTAAACTAAAGCCCAGGAAAGATGCTATGGCATCTACCTGGTGGGAGAAACTTTTCTGTCAATAAGAATAGGAAGGACACTTGAATTCTTTACTAAGAGAATAAAGTGGAAATTGTGTTCTGTCTCCATTTCTCTAAGCAAAGTGGCTTCATTGGCCTCCTTCCTTATGTCCTTAGAAGGAAATTGTTGATTGTTTAGTTCTCACATTCACTGACATTTCTCCTGGCACATTTAACACATCTGTGCATGTTACTGCTGTTTCTGTATCATACAACTGCATCCTGGATACCTTTTAGTCCTCTTCAACCATTCTTGTTACAAAACAACAAGATTTTTTTTTTTTCCTTTTCAGCATTTAGATTTTAATTTTTATTCTGAGATTAAAAGGGCATTGAACATTGAAACAATTTTCTGGAAAACATGATTTTTTACCAGGGTGCTTGGTTTATAGGTGTGCTTTTCTTTCTTCTTCAGAGATCTGCCAATTTATTCCAGAAAAAGGCTTAGAGATGATAAGAGGAGAAAAAACACGTTTCAAATCTGGAACCTGTCATAAGTGTAGTACATTTCATAAAAAGAACACTTTGAAGTAGGAGATGTATATTTGTACAAGTTCATGTACCACCTAGCAAAATAGGCTTTTCACTTTCACTGAGGACTCTGAACTATTATGTTATAATTATTCAAAAAATCTTTTAGCTGTGTCTCCATGTCTGTATACTTTTTCTTTATATCTCTTGATAATGCTGCTGTTTATCACACCCAGCATCCACTTAATGTTGATGTCAGAGTGGGCTGCAGGGCAGGAGACTTGTTCTGTCTCTTCTCTAATTTACTGCTGTGTTTTCTCATTCAGCCTTTCTCTTACCACAAAAAGGGGCACAAAGGGAATTTCTTCATCTGAAAAGAGTGAATTCGTTTTGTCTGCATGATAGCACAGTCTCCAGAAGGCTAAGAAGCCCTATTTAAAGCAGCAGAGGAGTATTCACACCCTCAAATCAGGTTGCTGGATGTTGAGCACAGGCTCCTGTTATACTGAGCACAGTTCAGTAGAATTGTAAAAAATATGAGTACTTTGGATTTATGTTGTACTGAGGATTTCAGCTGTAAAATCTACATATGCATGCTGTCTCTCTCTCATTGTCTTTTTTCTTCCCACCACTTTGATCTTGCTGATGGTTTTAGATGGTTCTCTTTTGTAACAGCCACACAAAAAGTGCCCAGTGAGCCCGCTGCACCAGGGAGCCTTGGGCACAAAAGGAGAGCTGTGGTAGAGCACACAAAATCACAGAAGGGCTGAGGTGGGAAGGCACCACTGGAGAGTGTTTGGTCCAGCCCCTCTGCTCATCCAGAGAAGGACATCCCTTCTGTTTTTGAGTAGCTCCAAAGACAGGGACTCTACAGACTCTCCATGAAACCTGTGCCAGTGCTCATTACCAGTGGAATTGCTGAATCTATACTCATGCAATCATTAAATCTATTCAAATTAGATAAAAGAGGGCATGTAACATATGCCTATATTACACTTTCTACAAGCTGTATTTAATAAAAATATAAAAGGAAGGAAAAGAAGAAAAAGCATGTTAGTTCTTGCAGAAAAGCAATAATATTACAGCACTGTTGTATACAATGCAACAAAGCAGCACCCAATAATATTCAAGTGAAATGCTTGGTTTGAAGAAAACAAAAGAGGAAATCCAAGTCCTTTGCTGGGGATTAATTAAAAAAGTGTACTTTAAAAGATAAGCAGATGCAGCAGTACTGGCATAAAAATAATTTTATGTGAAAGTCATGCAAGCTGCTTTTGTCACAAAATTAACTGCTTTCATAAGAATGTTTGCTGTATTTCCCACAGGTGAAGTAATGCTTGGAGCTATTATTTGGACATAATTTCAGTGATCAAATAAGACTTTGTTATTAAAAAATATTTGAATTCTCATCTCCATTCTTTATTACCCTTTGGTAGTTTTTTGTAGACTTTGAAAATAAACATCCTGTATTTGAAATAAATTTTTAATTGGTACATATTACTTAAGGGTCATATGAAGACTCTTTCAGAATGAGAATGAAAGTTTAAGTGTGTGTGGCAAAGTTTTTTTCTCTGGCAAAATTTTTTAGTGGTACACAGAAAATAGAGAAATACAACTGAGAAGGCACTGGACACTTGGACTTGATGAATGATCCAGGGTTTTCCTTTATTACTCTGTACTAACACTCAGCACAATCTGTACATCATGATGTAAGAAGGAGAAAAATGTAAAACAGAGAGAATGAAACCAGGATTCACTTGGAAGGCCTTGGACTCTGAGGGAGAATAAAAGAGAGATTATATATTGTCATTGATTTTTTTTTTTTATTTTATGTATTGTTTATTGCATGTGTGTCTGATAGAAAGGTTTTACATGCAATGCACAGTGCAAATTCCCTAGAGGCTTCATTAAATGGTCTAGTTGTTTTGAGCTATGTTCTTGTTAAACTGAGAGGTTTAAATCAAACCTATATGCAACATTCTCAATTTTGATCTTTTCTTCCAATCCATTTGCTGTGGGATCTCTAAGTTCTATCAAAGCAAGGAGGATGAAATAACTGGAAATGATGATCATATCCAGTAGTCTACTTATTTTTATCATGCATAGTATGTGTTTAAGAGTTCCAAGTATATATTCATGCATTGTATACCTGTGCATATACATATGTGTATATAATGTTATCATAAAATGGTAGATTTCTATCTGTTCTTCATCAGATTATTATAATAGCCACAGTAATTTCCCATGAGCTATTTGAAAACAGAAGGGCCTGTCTGCAAAACTCTCCAATTCATATTAATATAGTATTTATAATACTATATACACATATATGTTCCAAATATATGGACATATATACACATATTCTATTCATAGGTGTTCACATATATGTGTATATAGATGTATGAGAACATTATTGCTGAAGATTGCTATATTCTCTAACTTTTGCAAAGCTTTTAGTTAATTTCAGAATTTGTAGATTTAATAAATGATGAAATTGATAGAGTATATCTAAATTAGAGATTTTCTAGACATTTTGTAGTTCAATTTACATATGCTTCTTGTTACCTGTGTTGAGTTGGCATTGAATACTAGAATGGAACTAGTCCAAATGAAATAAAACCACATTAAATTTAATAAAAATAAAAATATATACACTCTTTGTACCACAAATAATTAGTCAGTGAAACTGCTTGTCAGAAAATACTGTGGATAATTGCCTAATAGTATGAAAACAATAGCATATATGACTAATATTGTACCTAATTGCATTAGCTAAGCTGGAAATGTAGAACTGATACCGGTAGTCATGATGCGCAATAAAATTACCCATTTAACAGAGTAGAAACAAATACTCCCCATAGAGATATGATTGCATGATTATCAATTATGTATTTGGACAGGTATAAATTTTACTTTTTTAGGAAGATTCATTCTAATTATGTCATCTGATTAGATGATAATTAGATGTTACAAATGAAATACTGATCAGTCAACTAATCTTGGGATCTATTTGTTTACATTTGTAAACAAATTTGATTTGATTGTTTCCCATAACATTTCACAGGTAAACATTTCAATTCCTTTTTGAGATGGGGCATCAATGTTTGAAAATAAAGCACTTGGGTTTTATAGGCAGATAATCTGCAGCCCAAATGGGTACTTTTTTAAAGATAAATTTTTATATTTTGATTTGCATCAAAATAAATCATGGTTACAAAATGTAATGATTAGGAAAGAAATAATTCATACAGTAGGTCTATATTTGTACTCCACTAGTCTAGATTTTGCTGTTGTGCTAAAGACAAACTACAAAGACACTTCAAGTTGGTAAAAAATTAAAATAACTTGTATGCAAAATTATTAATAATGGACAGTAGATACTACAAAGAAATAGTTACCATAAAGACATAAAACCTGAATTTATGCAAGTCATATATATATATTTGTGATTTTTCATCTTCAAGGGAGTATATAGTTTGATAGCCTCATGCTATATAAAAATTAAAGATGTTCTTTAGAGTTTGAGCTTTATCTGTGTCTGTTGGTTGATTTGAGCCCCATTTTTCATATTCTTCTTTTTACCAGCTTGGCTTCTTTTAATTTTCATTTTTCCTGTTTATCCTTTTGTGTCTGCTCTATATCAAATTTATTATTTTCTTCCCACATAATTGCTTTTACTTATTCATCCATTCCTTATTCTGTGACTCAAGAATGATTTCACTGCCAAAATCTTTCCTATAATTTTTTAAGAGCCATCTTTGATCCTCTTGTCCTTGAACTTCGCCCTCTGCCTCTTTTGCTGAACTTTTTTCACCACTTGCCCTTCTCCACCTATGGGATCATTAGCTTTTTCTTTGCTTCCATTTCATAAGCTCAGCACTTTGTATTTTTTGAGTTCCACATGTATAATCAATGAATCAATAACTGCTGGATTCTCACATGCAGAAAATGGAATAATTTTCTAAAATTCAGAACAAGCAAAGCTTTCCTTTTCCCTTCCCTTCCCTCTGCCTCTCCTCTCTGAAGACTACAGACCTTCTAGTGCTGCTCTCCATCTAATTTTTGAGACTCTCTCCTCTCCACTCTTTTCTATCTAATCGTGCCAGCAGAGTGCTCAGATTTTCCTAGTACACCATTACCCCAGTAAATACTGTCACAGGAAAGATTTTAATATTAATTTTATCTAGGACAGGGACATTCCTGGTATTAGAAAGATACGAGAAGCTCAGTGTCTGGGTGTGATGCCCCTTGGTGCAAAGACAAGAAGCAGCATGACATGAGATGGAGATGAAAGGCTCTGCCATGCTCTTGGAGCTAGCGAACCGTTTGATCACAGACCACTTGTAGCAGGGAGAGTCTGCATCAGATGCCCTTGAAAGACTTTCAGACTCTACGAGTGAATAACAAACATCTGCTCTGATGTTTAGATCTGACCTCAGGCTAATTTGATATTCATTTTATATCACATTCACCTAAGAGAGGATACTCATCCCTCTCTTTCAATGTTTTCTTTTGTATGTTTCTACTGGGACTTCTTTTTCCTTATAATTCATCTTTCATGTTGCTTTATCAATTTCTTATTTTCTTTTCTTCTATCTGCTTAAGGATATATTTTCATGTTTTCTGTGGCATCCTATTTTAACCAGTGTCTAATTTACCTCTCTCTTACAGCATTGAGATGTGGTAATTGCTGAATTTGTTCCAGTATTGTGTAGTGAAAAAAGGATTTCTCTTTTAATAACAGAGGCATGATTCTGATCTCATGTTGCTTAAAACCAGTTCAGCTGATAATCTGAAAGGCATTTCTCTTGATTTATTGTAAGTGAAATGAGGTCAAGCCCTTTGAACATGGTATACCTGCAGCATTTCATTTTCTGTTTCATATGCTCTTAAAAGATATTAAATTATGTGTTACAGACTCTGCTAACACTTATGACATTTTACAAGTGAAGACAAAGCTTAAGAACTTATTCTTTTGGGGAAAGTTTATTGGGAGGGTCAAGATTTAATTCCTAGACATCAGTGATCAAGAAACCAGTATTTATTTATCCATCACTTCAGACTTTGTCAAATACACAGATTTTGCTTTTATGGGAATATCAGTAGTTAATGTTCTGCTCTGTTTTTTACCTAAAGAGCAGCAATTATAACTCTGTTTGAACACCTTTTATTTAAGTTTCTTCAGTCACTTGAAACTCAACAGTTTGAGTTTCAACATCTTTACTCTTGACCTGACATACATATTTCACTCACAAAATTTAATCTTCTCCTGTGGCAAAGATTCTTCATTCAAAAGGTGTTAACTGTGGGATTCAGGCTTTGAACATACCCTCTTTTATTTCTTAGGAAAGCTTGTTGGGTGTTATTGCTGGATTTGTCTTGAAAGTCTTCCGGTCTGTAGATCTATTTAATATTTTTTCCTCAAAACTCATTCCATTCTCTTCTTTTGCAGAATCAGTGTTTTCCCCCTGCCAGTGATAAATAGATGTGTCTTTGTGGTGTTAGCAGTCTCCTCAACTTAACTGCCTAATCGAAAATTCCTTAATACATTGGGATATCTTCTTTCACATCTATCTGAATTTCTTCAGCAAGCCTTAGATTTTTTTTATCAAAGTGTAGAATAAAACCAAACTACAATAATATCTTTGCAATTATATCTTTTAACTGAGGTATTTCTTGAAAATAATCAGTTATTTGAGGCTGACTACAGGTTTGAGGTGGCTGATACGCTGATCCTTAGGCATATTAAAAAAGTATTTTGCAAAAAGTTCTGCAAGAAAAGTTAATGATTTTCAGATAGCCTTTAATTCAAACAAGAGTACTCTATATGAACTATATTTGAATGGCTGTGGAACTACATTCAGAGATTGTCAGTGGCTGTGAAAAAAAAATCTGAATTTATGTTGTAGCTGTAGATTTAAAAGATCATGTTACTGAGTCCCCAGAAAACTGAGTTTTAATTTAATAGTTATAAAGATATGACATTGTTACATATTCAGTGCAGTGTTAATGACAATGTACTTCAAAGACAACTTTGGAATTAGAATTAATACTTCTTTTCAAAAAAATATTGTTCTATCCCATCGGTGGGGACAAAAAACGTAATGGCATTGAGCAATCTTAGGAAAAGGAAGTTCAGTATAGTAGTTTCTTACTCATCTATCTTTTCTAAAGCTATTGAGCTAAACAGAAGTATGAGAATAAAAGGAAAACAATGCAAAACACGCAGGAGTTACAGTTTTGTTTGCTTGTTTTATTTTTCACAACAGAGATTTTCCAGGGAGTTTGTGACTGATAAGATCCTTATGTAGTCTCCCAAAGGGCACACTCAATGGATGACTAGATTACACTGGGATGCAAAAGTTAAAAGTAGAACATTTAAAAAATATCAACTCTTATGCCTAAAGGTTTGTATCCAAGTTTATTAGATTTTGAAGGAAATGTAATGTGGGGGCATATGTTTATGCATCATTGGTTTCGTCTTCACATAAAGCTTTTAGTACAAACCTCTAGAAATGGGAGACTGGATTGGATAAACTGAGTTGGAAACTCTGTGGCAGTTTTCTCAATATATGGCCATACTGTATTTGCTGGCTGAGTCTGAATTTGCTGTACTACTTGATACAGCAACAAAATTTTCAGTGAATGTGTTAGAGAAATTACTTGCCTCTACTGGTCAGAAATAAATATTTGTTTCAATTACAAGGGCCTTGTTTTATGGGATGTGTTTTAGCTGACCAGCAAGTGATGCTTGCCATTCTGCTCACATCATTGGCTGCACTGGAAGGAGAAAAACTTGTTTCTACTTACTATGATGATTCAGTTTCTAGAAGACCTGTTTCCACATCAGTCACTGATTATGCATGTTTCAGTAAGAACAGATGAATGAAACGGAGGTTTACAATATTGGGATAGGAAGTCAGAGTACAAACAGAGCCAAGCACTCTTCACCTACCTGTTAGGGAAAGTATGTGAAAATTCAGTGACCTCTGCCTCAAACTGTAATTCTTCTGAAGCTGATGTCTTCGAAAGCAGATGTTCCTCCATCTAGTAAATGGGCTAAGGAGAAGTCTGAGTAATGGGCTGGAATATCATGTCCTCAGACATAAGATTTGTTTTCACCCGTATTTGCAAAGAAATACATTTAAGACATTTTAACTTTTTATTTAGAGAACTTTGAAAATACATTGAAAATAGAGTATGCTAGGAAATAGATTAATAGCTTTTCCTCCAAAATAGCCCATGTATATTCAATGTGTATAATTAAACTGAGATTATAGTATATTTGTTACATTGTAATGGAAGTGCCATGATGTTTTAACTTATAAGATAAAAGTTAGAGATAATAAGCTTCAAGAGTACTCAAGTTTCTCCGGCAGTAGTCCATGCAGCAGAATTCTCTTCCTGCAGTGATCTGCAGTGCAGCTACTAACTGTGCCAGCACTGAAGTGTGATGATTTGATTTAGAACCAGGCACTGTGCCTTTTAGATAACTGGAAACTACACAATTTACTTACCAATCTATCAGTCTTGTCACTGGTGAGGCATATGGTGACTGAATAATGTTTGAGGGCTTTCTTCCAGATGTGAAGAATAGAAACCTTAGAAGTGTCAGCCCATAGCACAAAAGGAAGTCTCAGGGGACAGTGGAGCTGGCTGGCTGGACAACTGGACAGAGGGTCATCTTTTTTAAATAACGACAATAAAATAAATAAAGTTCCCTCATACCAGATGGCCTAATGTGAGAACTGTGTAGCTTCCTGCTTACCAAGATGCTGTACTGCAGAAAAGAATCCTACCTCCATTCTAAAAATGATGCTGAGAGAAAAAGGCAAATCAGAAAATACATCCCTTTTAAATATGAGCAAGAAAAAAAAAAAGGCCCATCAGCCTCTGATAAAACCAGATATTTTAGATATACAGAAAAAACAATAAAAATTACTTTTCTCATGGTACTATAAATGTTTAGAAGGTTTTATGGAGACAGGAATAAAACTGACACAACATGACAATGCTTCTTAGAATAATCTGCTTTAAAATAAATTCTCACTACTGATAATATACTATGTTTTCTTCCTGATCCTATAACATTTTTTTAACATTTTACTGAAACAAAAAGTAGTGTATAAAGATTTCAAAATATTTTACTGGTAAATAGATAGACTTGACTGACAATGTATTATATTACTCATGAAAGCGTGGGGGGGGTGGGGAGGGGGGGAATTTTTCTACGTTTAGACTACAATTAAGATTTCTTATATAAGCAGTTGCTAAATTACTGTTATAGATCTTTTGTGATGTTATAGCACTGCTATTTATACAATGTTGATGTCCAACAAGTGAAAAATTAAATAAGATGTTGAAAAGAACACAGCAGAAAGTTTTGCCTTTTAGGAAATAATACAATTTTGAATTTCCTAATCAAAACTGCTTCTGTTGCAAACATATACAAGGAGGAATTAAGGCATGACAATAAAATTCAACACTTAATGAGTCATTAAGAATGGGCACATTACAAATGATAAATTCCAAAGACAACTACAAATGTGTTGGTACAACAGGAGACTCATGGTAGGACTCAGAATATGAGTTAAAGAAGTCCTTCTAAATGCCTTAAAAATAGGTCAATTCTGAAAAGAAGGATGTATGTAAACCATAAGCTTTTTTTTCTTTAATTTATTAGCTTCTCTGCACTGCATTAGGAAGCAGGTGTCAGTTGTAGAAGTAATGCTGTGGTAGCAGTAAGGATCAAGTGATGTCAGGAGGGCAACATTTCTGAAGAAAATTTTATCTCCTGGATAGGAGATAAAAGATGAAAGAGAGGGGAAGAAAACAAGAAACAAAAATGAAAAAATATGATGGCATATTTCTTCATTAATTTCTCCTATGTCTTTCAAACAGGTTAATTCCTGCAATTGTTTCAGCCAACCTAGCAAAGGTATATGTCCTTTCTTTATGAATCTTTCTCCACCATTTTTACTTAATTCATAGAGACTTTTTTATTTCCTTTTTCCTTACCTGTGTTGTTGAAGAGAAGAATTCTGAAAAGCAATTGTGAAGTCAATTTTAGTGATAATTATATGCTTCATTGTACAAAACAGTTGAACAGTCACATGATTTTGAAGAGTGACAACTGAATAAGACTTTTTCAACAAAACTCAAAACATAACTAATCAAATCTCTCTGAAATTCTATGATCATTTTTCACTTTAAACACAGAAGATAATTTCATGGGTAATATTCAAATATTTTATTTTATTCAGGTGTTTTGATTGTAATCTAATTTTATTATATTTTATTAGATCCCTGGAAACTCATCAAACTCTTGATTATGATGTATGTCTGTGTTATAAATATATGGAAAAAGAAAGAAAGAGATCTCCCTGTTATACTGAAGAATAAACTTTTCTCCGTAATTCTTTCCCCATATTTGGCAGTCTGAGAAGATCAGATGATCACCCCATTCTAATGTCTGAGCCTAATATTGAAGCTGGGAAAATTTTATGTGAAAAACTGTCATTATGGACATTTAAAATTTTGTGAAATCTTCTCTCAAAGACCACAAAAAGCAAAAAGTCCATGGTTGCCTCCAGAAAAGATGAATTTAAACAAATGCAACTCTATGTAGATTTAGAATTTGACTGAAAGTCTAGTCAGACATCAATGTACATTATCATAATGTCTCAGTGCCCTAACATATTCTTCATATCATTTTTAAATAAAATTAAATTAGATAAAATTATGGATTGATGTTTGCATTATACATTTTCCTTTCCCTAACTTATGTCAGCATTCAAACCAATTTTTCTAGACTGTATGTTTCATTAATTTTGCTGTTGGAAAAGTAGGTGAGGATGAGCAATCAAGCAGTAAATATAATGATCAATATATAATTATTATCCTTTTAAAATAAAATTCTTGGACATGCAAAAGTAGCAAAACAGAGAATTTAGTGAATTGGGGGAAATTATAAGAGCAGTATTTACTTTATCAGAGTAAATATTTAGCATTCATTGTAAGTGATATCATTCCTCATTACTTGTCATCATTTCTGCTTTATCTTCTTTCCTCTTTCATTTCATTTTTCAAATATCCTTATTGAGAATCAAGGGCAGAACTGCTTTCAATACTCAACATGTGGGCACATGTATGGACATTTTCCTAATCTTTTTAATGGCTTTCCTAAAAATTCCTAACATTTTAACTTTTGAAAACTACTGGAAATGCAGAGGCCTTACTTAAAGGTCTTAAATCAGGTTGTGTTATAAGACTATGACATCTCTTTATATGCAGAGAAAATGGCAAGGGTGTATATTGATGTAGGGAAGTGCACATTTTATTTTAATATTTTCTTTTTGGCTGTCAAATGCAAATGAAGAGAAAATCAATCAGAAAAATGTAGTCTGCTTTTTCTCCACTCTAAATGACTGCTTTTAATTTAACCCATTTAATTATTTTTCTTGGAAATATGATAGTTTTCTAATATAACATACAAAGTATTAAAAAAAGGCTAAGAAAAAAAGAATAAACCAAATAAACTTTTAGAACCTGGCAGCTGTTTTTCACTTGGTTATTGGAAAATGAAGAACAAAGGAATAGTCTGCTATGTGGCTTCAGATTAATTCTTTAGGTGAAGTATGCAGCAAAAAAAGAGAGAGCGTATAACCATTTAAAATACAGAAAACTCCAGATAAGAAGATACTTTTTGCTATGCATATGCACACCTCAGAAGAATCAAAAATTAAGGATTTATACTGAATGTATTGAAAGAACCTAATTCAACTGAGATTTATGAACTCAGGGCAGGTATTTTTCCAGATGAGTAATTTGTGAGGATATGGTGAAGGAAGAAGTTTTGGCTACCATTTTCTTTCTAATGGTGGCTCCAGAAAGAAGCACTGGAAGAATAATCAGAAGATAAATGACTTTTCTACCTCAAAGCTAGCACTAAATCAAGAGCAATCCCAGGTTGCTGGGTCCAGGCCTCCAATAACTGAAGCAACCACATACTACAAATCTGTTGCTATTAGATACAGGTTGGTATGAAATGGCTGTTCCATTTCAAGCACCCAACCAAAGGGACTTTGGAATTCTGAAGTAGCTTAGCTTTTGAGTTTATACTGCCAATGTTTCTCTTATAACTGTCCTATAATACTCAATGATCCTCCAAATACATGGATTTCTATATCAGCACAAGTGAGAAACACTGTTGAAGAGAATTCGCTCTTTTTCTAACACAGTTTAGTTTGTGGAGTGGAAGGTAAAAATTAGGATCCAACTGCAAACAATGAAACATATTTTAGCAATCCATGATGAATAATGTCTTGGCGGTGTTTTCCTCTACCTCACCTGTTTCTTCAATGGGAACATCTCCTGGAAAGTCAGCTAAGCTTCCATGTGGATTTTACCTCAGGGTGAGATTAAAAAGAACAGAAAATATGGTTTACTTTAAAGCTGTTGGTTCTCCTGGAACTCTACAGTAAAGAGCAAATTGTGCATCAAGGGGAAAAAACCAAGCAGTTGCATGGGGAAAAGAAGAGATGAATACCTACTAAATAAACCAGTAATAACAATTATCTGTTCAGAAATTGTGTATATCAGTGCATACCTTTTCCTTATTACCTCTCAGAAGACTTTGAGAAAGGCTTTACTGCTATCCCAACCTCTTACATTGTCAACATTTACAAATGAGTTTCATTTCTGGCAAAAAACTCAGGAACTTGGGTCCAAACATTTCTTCTGTCCTGTGGTGAAACCAGCGAAACAAACTTGATTGTGATGGCACTGTACCCACAATCACCTGTGTTCTTTACACATGGTTTAATGAAAGTTTTGGTGTAATACTCATCCACAATGAATAGTTCATTGCTTCTCATGTCTCAAGACATGTAACAAAGAAGAAAATCAGTATCACTATACAATTTTTTGTTACTATTATTTGATAAGATGGTTGTCATTGACAGGGAAAAAACAGTATGCCTTCATTATGAGACACAAGACCTTTCAGCATGAGTTATAACAATTTTGTAATTATATGCTTAACAAGCAAACATGATTGAAAACCTAATCTTCCACAAATTATTTATTAGAATATGTGAATATTGTATACTATGGCTAATTAGACAAATTAAATATCCTCTTTATTTCCAATCTGAGAATATCTATTGAACATATTTGACACATCAGCAGAGATCAAGATAACAGAAATTGTGAGTGCTCATTAACAGATTTCAGTCTTTATAACAGAAAAGAAAAAAATGTAAACAGATTTTTCCACATATTACTGTATGCAAATACGTCATCTGGGTCACTAAGCTGGTTTTTTTGACGCCATTTCTGGGATGAGAGGAAGTATGGATGCATGGAAAAATATGACTGAGAGGCAGAAGAGATATGTTTTGTGTTTTTCTCCACCACAGGTGTCCTGGAAGTTCCTTCACAGGCTGTCTGACACACTTGAGTCAAAAAAATTCCAGGTACAGTGTGATTTTGGCCCTTAAAAAAGATGTGTGGTGGTCTGTTACACGTGCAGACATTAAGGATGGATGTGATTGAAGACCTGTCTATGAGGATGTGCCATCTAACAGATTTCAAGCAGCTTTGGGTAGGAGAGATGCAGAAGGAAAAGTAGCAGATGGACAGGCTTTGCATCAAGGATTGGAATTTTTGGTGTGAGCCTGGGCATAAAGCAAAGGACTAAGTGCTTGACATCCTCAGTACTAGGGCAGGGTCCCTAGGGAAAAGGTGACCTTACAGTAGTGACTTTTGGGAGTAGTCTGAGCCAAGTGGGCTCACACCACTGTTACTGCTAAGGTGGACATGGTTAGGGTTCATGGCCTGCACAGCCAGGGGAGTTCAGGCTAGAAAGCTCACCAAAAGAAGCCTAATTCAAATGTCTTTGTATTTTAATTTATTCATTCTGTTTCCCTTTAGGCAACACTAGTTTTACCAGATACCAAGACTCATTCAATGCCTGATACAAAAATGCTCCAAACAAATGGTAGAGTGATTTCCTCTATTTTGGTCAATAACCTAAGCAAACCCCCAAGTGCTAGCTACTTCTCAACGTGAAATAAAGAACTAAACCACAAGGCAGGCTTTGTTTGAAGTATTTGTGCAGCAGATTCTCCTCTGTGACAAATGAGCAGGAAGAAATTCAGCTAAGTACTGCCTAATTCCAAGATTGGATTGTGTGTCCAGGTCAGGTTGCAGATGCATATGGAGTGAGACCCTCAGGCATGTACTAATTTTTGTGTTCCCTTTTCCATTCCCTATCCACCTCCACTAGTTATTACACAGTCTGTTCCAGCTTTCATTGAAAAAAATCTTGGGAATGAATGCACTGGGAGGCACAGTGTATCTCACGTGTGAGATAGGCACAGCCTTCAACAGGTGTATGCTCTATTTAGAGGTGAGAATTAGCAATCATCTACTGCAGATTCTAAAGAAATTGGTCCTGGCATGCTACAGCATGCATTTCAGACTAACTACAGTATGAGCAGACATATCTGCTCTTAATGAGACTTAGGCCTTTTAAAATGTTTTGTTTGCTAGCTTGTTTTGTTAGTTTCCTCCAGAATCTTTAAAAATGTGGAAAGTCACAAGAAAATCAATGTTAGAGTCTGCCTAAACTTAAGTTAAAGTTTCACGTATGCTTCATTTCACTAGTGTAATCCTAACGGGATAAAGGAACAGCGATTCTTTTATCACAACACTCAAGATCAGGTAAGAAAAAAGCCTTGGACAGTCACGTGCTCCTATCTAACTGCTAAAATCAAAAACTTGTAAACCAGCCTGTGTCTTCCGTGCTCTCATATTCCAGAGTCACACCAATATTTTCCATGACAAACCTAGCTACAGTCCAATCTCAGCTATTTCTCAGTCACTGCAGTACAACACCATGGTCTACTGGTGTTATGACTTCCAGACAACCTGCATCATCAGCATATCATAAATCATTCTAAGCTGTCTCTCACTGGCTGTTCCTTTTGCTGCTGACTTCCCTGGATATTACTGCTTACAGATAGACTGGATAGGAAACGCTGATACGTCGTCATACTATAGGCTAAGAACACTGTTTATGACCCTTTTACCGAGATCTCTAGATCATGTCCTTTGGATACACACAGGTTTTACTACTGCTTCTCAGTGGCATGCTGCATTCTTTCTATTTCTAAAGATTTCAAGTGAACTTGGTGACCATAGAGGAGCTGCATTTTCAGGAAAAACTAAGCATTTATCACAAGGGTATCAGACAATTTTATAATAATATAGATGCTCATAATTAATATGCTTCTGAATAACATCCTGAAAATATCTTACCTTGTGCAGAATATCCTACAATGACATGAGCTCTAAATGTAAATACAAATTAGGAGACAGCAATAAAAACACAAATTATTGCCTTCTGTGGATATATTCATTATTGAAAATTGAGTAAAGACAAAAACAAGATTCTCCTGTTTTTCATGATGTGCTGAAGAAACAACAAGAACTGAAGGTTAATTAATATGGATATTCCAATAAAAAATTCAATAACAGGGTTTCAGAGTCAAGTACTGTGTTATCTTAATAGCAGAATCTAAAAGGTTTTTCTTTCACTGTTGATTTATGCAGCTTCATCTCTCACATTTCCCAGAAGATTTCAAATTTTCTAGTTCATTGGCTGAACCAAAATGACACGTTATTTACTATGTATTATGCCAACTAAAAATATTACTTGTCTTTCCCTCTAAATACCAGGTTTTTAAAGTTTTCTTTGTTTGGGTATTTTTTTTTTTAAAAAAACCAAACCAACAAACAAACAAAAAACCCCAACAAAACCAACAAAAAACCCCAAACAACGCCACAAACAAACAAACAAACAACCCAAATTGCCCATGTATTTAGCCATTTTTAAAATTATTTCTTTCAGTGAATTATTTGCCTCAGTGACAATTTTAGAGAGAAATGTTTGTGATATAAAACTATTAAAGGGACTGGCAAAATTTCAACCAATTCTTTGCCTTTCATTTTTGGAAATGAGAGATTTTGAAAAAGGAGATTTGCTTATGTGCAAATATACAGTTGATGAGATCGAAGATGAACATAGTTATAATCCAGACATAAATGACCCAATCTAGAGATGGGCTCAGTAGCTTGGCTTTCCATTCTTTATGATGGAAAAAAATTGAGGTCTTGAAAATATTTTTGCTCTGAAGTTATTAAAGATAGAACATAATAAATCTAAGATGCATAGGCTGCCTATGAATAAATTGAAACTAGATATAGAACATCACTGATTAAAGGAGAGAGCCTTAAGGTAGAAAAAATGTAGTTGTTTCTACATGAATTTTGATATGTTTTGTCATTGCTATATAAAATGGATCTTGGTAAAGGACCAAGGGACATACTGTCCAGTACAGGGACAGAAAGAGGGAATGGCACATTTTCTTCAAAAATCAGTCCTACACTGGGTGCCCTGTATAGAGACACTGCTTCAAATATGTGAACCTGCAAGATGGCAGTTCATGTAATTTCTTTAACTCAATGAGAAGGAGAAGAGAAAAGTAAAGGAAAAGACCTTATAGGAAAGACTTTAAGCCTCAAGTAGATTGGAATGATCTTGATAAATCCAAATGAGCGAAAAGTTCCTCCTGGCCCTACGGTACTTTTCTTGATGTACTTGATATTGAGGATCCAATCATCCAAGATGAAAGGAGTCATCTATTCTGAATGCAAGACTGGTCAGCAACACAGAATAAAGTAAGACTTCAAGCATAGTACTCAAAAAGTTGGGAAAGATCTTAATGATTACCTTTTCTACCAGGAAAGTTGAAGGTTTTTTATGACAAACCTTTCTTTCTTTCTTTGGTCACAAAGGAGAAAACATTGCCTAGGCTTCTACCTCTCTGCCTTAGCATGCTATTTGATTCTGCAAATAAATGGAGAGTATTAACTGATTGAATTACTAGGTCCTCAAACACCTTTCTCTGTCAAAGGCCTTCACTGGCATTTCACGTAAGTGATCTGGGCAGGTTATCTGTTGCTGTTAAACACTTTAATTTCCTTAAAGTTAAGACATCTTGTTCAGTGAATATCCTGTTGTCAGCCAGGCTTAAGTAGTAGTGATGCAATCCAAGATGTTTTCTATCAGTGACACCAATTTCTTGCCTGATACTAATCTGGATAACTTGCTTCCTTCTCCTGTTAAAGATCCAAGTGACACACTATCACAGTTTAAGCTCTTCCCGTCATTTACTTCTAAAGTGTCTTCTTATATTTGTGTTCCAGTGCTGTCAACCTGCAAAAAAGCTCTTATTTTTGAATAACAGATGGTCAGAAAGTAGCTGCACTTCCTGATATTGAAATTACTTTCTTCATTCAATCTTTTCCTTTCTGTCCCCACCTTAAAAAGAACATATTTTTTGCATTTTCTCTCTGATTAAATAATTCTTCTGTTTGTGCTGAGGGAAATACGAGGCTGGATATTTTCATGCTGTGTGGCAAATTTTTCTAGAAAAGCAACATAGAAATGCCCAAGAAAAACCATCACTAGTTAAAGAATATCAGTAATAAATGCACATGAGAGGTATCTTGGGTTTTCTTAAATGCTTGCTGGAGGATAAGGTGCATTTTAAAAAGCTAAATATTAAGGCAGCAGAGCAGTCAGGGTGTGGGAGAGGACACCGAAGCTCCAAAGTGACTTTAGTCTTCTCAAGGGGACCTTGGAAAAATCATCCATCACTGATGAACACAAGCCAGCAAGCAGCCTCAGCCTATTGTCTGCTCTCTTGCAAGGGTGCAGCAAATCTGAACTTGCAGTGATGGAGTGATGTGGGGTGACTTGAGTGGCAAGTGCTGTGTAATAGGTAATAGAAAGGAGAACAGCTTTCTTTTATGTGAAATTGAGGCAGAGAGAATTACAACTAAATGAAATTGTCTTGACCTTTTACTGTTTCACAACAACTGGCTTAATCAACAACCTCTGACATCTTACTTAAAAATCAGACCTTTCTTTTTACCTTAAAGTAGGAAAAGATTGAAATGCAATTACAGTCATACTTTGTGTATAACTGAATTTCCTCATGACTGCCAAATGATTTTTGCAGTTCTGAAAAAAAATGGCCTGTGCTTACCCTTCCTTTAGCTGAATACTGCTGATGAATGTCTCCAACACCGAGGTTTTTTTTCTATGAAAGATTATTTCAAGTTTTATCAGTTATCTGAAACCCAGAGAGATGAAATCTCCTAAATATATTTTTCCTGTGCTCTAAGTTGCTGACTGTTGTAGATTGAATATGGTGGCAACAGCATGTGGCTAATTATTCCTCAGCTCATGTTTTGATTTTCCAAGGCTTGCAGAGTGACTCCTGGAAGGACAGCAATTTTGGAGGGGCTAGACTCAAACTTGATTTAACTCAGACTTTCTTCAGCAACGGCAATTAGCATTTCCTGGGATCTGCTTCCAGTTCTCCTCTAGGTGAGCAGCACCTACCTTACAGGGTGTTGTGAATGTCCGTGATGTCCCATGGCTTATTTTTGGTTTTATGTCATGCATTGGGTCTATGTGTCTTAGGTTTCTCTGGTATAAATTGGCACAAATCCTGGGTCTTTCAGTCTAATTCATGGTGGCTGTCTCCTTATCTGTCACCTTTGGTGAACAGGACCCAGCTGCCCCCGCCTTCCTAAAATCAGCTCTGCTCATCAGAAATGAGAAATGTCTCAAAACTGTTCCAATCCTTTGTGAGTTGCACTCTTAAGTTCAAAGGCAAGCACATACCACATGAAGTGGAACTGTTAAGTCTTTCCTCCTATTTGTTTAAACTATACAGCTGAAAGTAAATCTCTCCTGCACACCTTTTTCAGCAAATCTGTTGCTCATCCAAGACCTAGGTTTTGTGACTAGTTGCTTCATTAACTTATCCTTTACCCTCTTAACAACAGATGGAAGGAGATGCAAGTAAGAGCTCTGCCTTATCAAGGCTCACTTCATATTAAAACATATAGTATTACTTTTTAATTTACTGGAATAATGGCAAATATATTTACAGCTACTTGACATGACCACATCTGGTACAGATTATTACCTCCATTTAAGGACAGCACTAAAAAAAAAAAGTTTTGAGACCTTTCTAAACTTGGTTTTATCAGGCATCTTGTTTTAGCTGAAGTTTTTCAGATTCTGGTCATGCAGCTTTTATATGCCAATATGCAATATGCTAAGAGAACAGCAGAAATATTTATCTGAGCATCCAATAGTATTTATGCCTTATTTCTGGTAATGCATTTTTGCATTCCATTAAAATGTTCCATTAAGAGCTCCTAGAGTCAGAGCTTCAAAATAAAAAGCTAATGTTTCATTAGCTATAGGGATATCCGGAACATTTCCAGAAAGTAAGTTGCCAATTCGTAATTCTTGTTGCCCATAATACAAGTTATTAAAAATTTAAGTAATTTATCCTCAGAATCCAACAAACAGAGATTTGCCACTGAGCTATCTGAATATATTCAAGAAAAGACCCCTAATTCCCTATGCATTAAAACAGTGGTATAGGTCTTATAACTGACTCAGAGTGCCTTCCTGAGGGCCACCTGATTCAGACTAGTAGTAACAATGTAATAATATTCATAGCTGTACAATATGATTCTCTGAACAAGAATTATATTTAATAATTATGGGATAGTAGCAATGTATATTCCATTGCAAGGAAATGCTATAAATTCTTTCAAGGAAAACAGAATTTTTATAAAGGTATTTTAAAATTGCATTTATAGTGCTTAATTTATTTTAGTATATAAATACTTATACATGCTGCTTATATCAATGATTTGGGCTGTAATATTAAAATTTAATCATTGAGGTGAAGAATTTTATGACTGCTCCAGTAATAACAAGAACTGAAAATAATGTTTTTATGACATGATTTTCCTTGACTGTCACTAATACTGTTTCAATGGGTACAAGAGTGTATTATGGATGTACTCATAAAGCATTTTTTACATCTCTAAGTTGTGACATTTCCAAGAAGGCAGAATTCTTATGTCTCACATATTCACAATTTAGGATACTATAGCAAGCAATTTTAAGACATAAGATGTAGGCAAACAAAGAAGCAGAAGCAGAAACATCAATTATTATAAAGGAAGAAAAGGAGTGCAATAGGATATCAGCCTGGCTAAACAATAGGTTCTTCTTGGACCTCGAGACTTACGTAGGAAGTTTACAGAAAGCAAACACTAGGTCAGATTCAAGGGGAAGATACAGAGTAATAACAAAAAGGAACAAAATCTGGAGGTACAAGGCACAAAAAAGACCAAGCTAGTAAGTGACATAAAAATTACTGACAAGGGTAATGTAAGTGATAAGGGAAAATGATGTGGGAAATGTATGTTGTAATATATGCTGCAGGAAAATGTTATTCTACAGTTAAACAAAGACAGAAATTTATTTGTAAATGACATAAAGAATGTGAACAGATGGACAACATTCCTTGCCTAAATGTTTTCAAAGAATGAATGTGATCTGCAATCAGGTGACTGACACAAGTTCTGTTAAAGACAAAAATATGCTATTTTAACCTAGAATAAGGAAAGGGTTTAGTGAACACCTATGAAAGTCAGAGACTTTAAAATTATTTGATACAATAAACCTTATCCTATATAATATATTGTAGTGATTACTCTAAAGAGTTATGGAATATAATGAGATACTGGATGACTAATGAGAAAAAAAATAAGATTTCCCTGGAGCAAAGTATGGTCTATGAAAACTGAATTATAAATGTACCACTTAACTTTAATTTTTCAGGAAAGCTGTAGGAGCAAACAAGTGCCAAGAAGAAAAAAAGATAATCACAGTCAACAAAGATTTGAGAACAAATCATACCAAAGAAATCTGATTTCTTGCTATAATAGAGATATAGAACTCATGAGAATGGAAGAAGCAACAGATATCCATTACTTATGTGTTAAAACAATGGTATTTCTTGTAAACAACCTGGAGACAAGCATTCTAGATAAAACACTCGGAAGCTGGCTAGAAAACTTGTAACTGAGATCACTATCAGATGGAAAAACATATGTACTGAACATCTACAAGTACCTACTGACTCTAGTACTGACTGCTGCAGTTAAGCAAAATGAAACTTCAAGAGAATGGGTTAATGGACACGAATTGAACTGGATCTTGATAAGCTAGAAAAAAGGCCTGAAAAATAAGATAAAATTCAGTAAAGACGAATATAAATTTTTCTGTTTTGGTATGAGCACTCTGTAGCATAACTACAAGCTATGAAATTTCTCATTTGGTAGCAGTGCTACAGAAAAAGTCCTTCTGGTAAAATGGATTACAACATGACTATGACTCAAACATTGACATTTTTGGAAAGGGCATATAAACGGATCAAAAGTATGTATAAATAACAGTGTAGCTGTATCTTAAGATCATTGCTCATTTTTAGGCCCCTTGATTCATGAAATGTATTGATCAATTTGGCACAATCCAGTGAATGATCAAAGGTTTGGAAAACATCAAAACCAAGAAAAAGATTGAAATGGTTATTTAAAATCTAGGGGAGATAAGGTGGTAGAGGAAACTGACAGTAGCCTTTAAAAACATAAAATACTGCTGCAAAGAGGAAAGGAACAATTTGAACTTTATGCACAGAGCAAGAAATAGTGCTCCTAGATGACAGCAAGATAGATTCAGTTTAGATGTCAGGAAAACCTTTTTAACAATAAAGGTAGTAAACTAGAAAAAATTGCTTTGGATGCTGTAGAAATCATTTGAAGTGTTTGAGAATAGGTTAAAAAAGCACCAGTAAAGATCATTTAAAGAGGGTCTGGCCATAAAGGGATGGGAAAGGATGAAGCACTGTTTTTTCCAGGTCTATTTTTTAATGTTTCTGTGGACCAGCTAGAAAATTTTGGCCATGGGCCAAGATTATACAAGGTTGTGTCAAGTACAACTGAATCCTGTAATGGATGTGTAATGGAAACAGCAGGGACACAAAGTGTAAGTGCTTGTCTAGCTCAGCAGAGCTCAAGTTCAAGACTGGGCTGCTGATGAGGTTATCAAGAAATGTGTTACAGGGAATGCTTCTAATTTCTGAGATGGAAGTTTCACCTCCTACCTGGGAAACTGGGAGAGCTGTCTACACATCTCAGCATTCTCTTTTTTTCCTTCTATAATATTTGAAGGCTTTAATGTACAGTATTTGTATTAAAATCCCTCTCTGTCATTGAGGTCAGTGTCTATAGAGACCGTGTGGTGATCTAAGCTGCTTTATAAGGCATATTCTAGAAGTTAATCTGAAAAATACTAAATTTCTGTAACTTAACTTCTTCCAGAGAGATTGATAAACTATAGCCAAGGAATATGATTCCTGATCCCTGCTGATGGCTTGCTGTTCAGGATATATTCCTGCTGTTCATGAGATGCAGCTGATTCTATATTACTTGCTTCTATTAAGTACAATGAAATCTCCTGAAAGACCATCTTCATAGGCATTCCAACTAACTATTTTACAGTATTTTCAAGGTTATGATTTTAGACTTTATAGGAAACATAATGGGATGGGTAAGACCAAGAATCAGAAGGTAATTTGAATCACCTTTTTCTCTTTCTCATAGGATACAACAGGTTAATGCTTGTTTTCTTTTTTCCTCATGCCTCATGGAGTTGAAGAAAATCCACTGCTGACAGAACTCAATGTACGTACAGCTTTGGCACTCCATCCCCACTGCCTAATATACTATTAATACTTTAATAATACAGCAAATCCTTTCACCAGCCTCACTAGAATACCAACAATATCTCCATTTTCCTTCCGTATGATCCAAGCTCTATCTTCATACCTCAGCACAGCAATCTTCCCCATATCTCTTCAGTTACTCAAAACTTATTAGTGACTAAGGTGTTTCTACTTTCAATATAGTTTGAACAGTGATGTAATACACATAATTTCAGTCCTCTCTAAAAAAATTATAGTCATACTCCTGGCCTTTGTTTTTTTGATACCTCCTACTGATAGAATTATGTCAACTGCCGTGCATGGTTTTTCAAGGTGGATCACAAGGAAGTTTTACATACTAGTTTATATAACTTTCATGTACTTTCTCACAACATGGCATACTATCACAGAAATTCCTGATTTATGAGAAGAAAATTATGTGCTTTTGCATGAGCAAAGAAATAAGTTCTGGAAAGTCTCTTCTTAGGATGAAATATTATTCATTTATCAAAAATATGTTCAAGAAAATTATGTGTGAACTCTGAAACTATGATCAGCTTTGGCATGAATAATGGTTATTTCTTTTGGCTTTTGTGAACTCTTCAGCAAAAAAAATTACACATGCTACACAAGACCAGTACATGAGCAATACTTGAAAATCCGATGGTGTAATAGAGCTGCACTCTCAAATAGAAACCAAAATACACATCATTCAAAATACAACTTAGAGGTAAACCTGTAAACATCTTGTAAGTGAAAGAGATATCTAGACCCCAATTAAACTAGAAGTAGTGCAAATATAAAAGGCAAAAAATATTTTGAGTTTACCAACAATTGCCTATAGCCTGAGGCTAAACGATGGCACAGAAAACTTACATGACCCAGTGCCCAGGTATCCATTAATTTACTACAGCTGCCTGGAAGCTGTTGACATAAATGCTGTCAGAAATATCATTTCAGCAGATCAGCATTCTACTGATCTGTAGAATCCAGTCCCTCATTTCTCACAGAGTTCAGAGGTGATTGCATTCAGTGGCCTCACTGGCTCTAATTAGTAAGGGAAAGCAAATAAATAAATCCTTTCTATTTTTTTTTCCCAACTATGTGTAAGATCTAAACATACTCTTGAACAATGGAGGATGATAAACATTAGAAGTGCCTATTTATATCTTTGTCTTGATGTGCTCACAGAACTCTAAGGAAACCAGTTAGTACTGAGAATATAACCCTGTGCTTAAAAGTAAATCCTCTCTTAAATAAAATACTGATCATAAAATTAATTCAAAGGCATAGTCAAATGTTAACATCTCTGAACTATCTACAATTTTTTTATGTTGGAAAAGACCCCTAAAATCATCACGTTCAACCATTAACCTATAATTTCCATGATCACCACTAAACCATGTCCCTAACAAGTTAGCAGATGGATAGTTAATCACCACAAACACTCCTGGATTAAGCAGCCCCATATAAAGATTCATTTTATCTGTAAGAAGGAAATACACTATTATATTTTTATTGCAAAAATATGTCCTAAATTCAAACTGTGCCTTCTTCACATTTGGAAACCTCATTAATTAAGCAAAATTGGTAAGTTAGTTTTCTTTTTTTATTTCCATGCATTTTCATTTCAATTAGCTAAACTCCACTTCAAACATTCATCAATAACTACCCTATTCTTACTTTTGTTATAATTTAATTTTAACTACAATTAAATTGAGATGGGAGGTATTTAAAAGCAGACACAAGACCAGTGAAGACTTCAAGAAACAAAAGATTTTAAATGTAATGAACAACATCAAATGACCTGACATGGGAACAAATGTTCTTACATATCAGTTTGGGTCCTAACTCTCTACACCAACATCACATGCCATAGGGTGATCATTAAGGTCAGAAATGGCTAATTTGTAGAGATTAATGTCCCCATCAAAAGGCAATAGTTACCCATTCAAAATTATAGGAAAACAGTGCTTTAAGGAGATTCAAGTGGTTGCTTGTTTTCTACGTAGTCACAGTGACTACGTAGTATTTTTACATTAAGTATTTTTGCAATAACTTTTTACTTAACTATTAAGTAAATAATAATTAATAATACTAACTACAATTACTATAATTATAACTGTAATTACTAACTGCTACTACTACTAACTATATTTTTATTATTATTTTTGCTTATTATTTTTGACCCTCCCATCCTGTATTTTTACACTTCTCTTCTAAGTTTATACTCCTGGCAGGCCAGTTGATATTGAAACCAACTCTTAAATATGCTTGAAATTCAGGCTTACAGAGCTTCATGCAGGTGTGTGGGACACGAGAGCTAACTCATGAATTGTTGTGACTGACAAAAGGATAACAAGACTTAACAGTGATAGAATTCAGGCTAAACACATGCTAGGCGTTTACTCAAGGGAGAGATTTTAAGCTTTTCAAAGAGCGCTTTGCTGGATTCTGCATGTGCAAAAATTTAATACAGAATTTCCTTTCATATTATTCATACTTGGGGTATATTGATCCTTTTGTGTTTATAAGTCACTAACTATATCTTATTACTTATGGTTTATGAGCTACTAGCTGCAAAATGGAAAAATTCTATGTGTAAAACGCTGGGGATGCAACCTTAATTCTACTTAAATGATTTTAACCTGCAGCATCAACAGAGGTGTAGGTCATCGAATTTTAGGGATCAGGCCAGAAGCATTCCAACTTATCTACTGGGATTAAATTCTTGACTAACAGGAGCTGATGTGAAAATTTCTGATCTGGAAACAAGAGAAGTACAAGCAGCTAGGAAGAACAAAACAGCTTGTAAGCTGTGGGGCTATAAAGAGATTCTCTTCAGCTTCTGCTGAAACAGTCATTTCAAGCACAATTCTGGATGCAACCTAAACCAAAACCAATTCCCCTAGCTGATCACAGTACTTTGAAGCCTTACTAGGAGATATGGTTAGTGTATAAAGGCTTTATCATTAATAAACCGATCTTTTGATAGTATGTAATTAATTAATCATTAATATTAACAATATTGGGGGTTTTATATTGTAAGGACTTTGCATTTTAGAAAAACCTCACCTTTAACCACAAAAATGGATGCAGACTGGCTTTGGATTTTACTTAACGAAGAGCAAAATCAGAGATAGTAGCAAAGTCAAGCCCACTAATCTGGAAAGCATTACTTCTTAAAGTATCCAGTTACAACACTTAAGAAACAAAGACAGAAATTAGGTGAGATACCATGTGATTTCTTATGTGACAGGACTGTTCAGCATCCTGTATAGATATTTGTGTTCCAGTATGCTAATAAGCCTAAGCTATAGAAAACTTGTGTTTCCCAATGTTATTGCTTATATGCCTAAAATTAATAATATTTTTATGTGTTTATAGGACTTAATGTATTTTCCTGGGAATATTTCAAGTTAGAAACTTTTAATTTTCTTTTTAATGGAGAATTAATCTATTCTTTTCTGTATAATTTTGAGATTTAGCTTCAGCATCATGAGGGATGTCTCCTTTCAATAAAATCTTGCTGAAAAAAAGCCACTTTGAAAACTGTGGAATAATAAACTGCACATTCTGAGTGGGTGCATATGGAATACATGGATAGCTCATGTTTCTTGTCAAATATTAAGGCATACCAAGATTGATCGACCCTTGATTTTTATTTTAAAACAATTCAAACTAAAAAGTAAAATCTCACTGTCTTGCTCATTAGAAAAGGTTCTAAAGGAAGACAAAACAAACCCAGGCTGTTGGTCCTTTCTTTCATTTACCTCTGATTTGTGAACAGAAGGGAAAATAGCCATGTTACGTAATAACCTGGCACACACTCCTCTTCCACAGAGACAGGGTTTTACAGCTGGCAAACAAACTATTCCCTTGCAACAGAGCTTTAGCAAAAAGCTCCTGTTCTGTCTATTTTGGATGAGAGATGGCATATTGAGTGTGTCAGGCTTGGACTCTGCACTTTCCTGAAATCTCATCAAAACCTAGTGCCTGAACATCTGAGTCAGATGTCAGGAGTGACAAAAGAGCCAGCTAAGTGCTTGCGGCTGCCCAGACGGCAAGCTGTCGCTCTGCTGTCAGGGAGTTATCAGTTTGATAGGTCTTGTCACACATGGAAAGCAGTGATTTTGGAAAGAAAACCAGCAAATAGAGAGCTAGGCTTAGAGCAAAATAGTTGGTGCCTCTATGATTTTAAATTAGTGTCACATTTAGGCATCTCGCCTTATTCCTTGGATGGGAGTGTACTCCCATCCATGAGCAGAGTGTACTTCCCCATTCAGACTTACACTCACTACATTTGTAATGTGGTTTTGGGGTGAGAAATTCTAATATCAGCTCTTAATAACACTACTTAGTTAACGCCTTTGAAAGGTGCAGTGACATCACAGGCACCTAATCCTCATTGACTTAAGGATTTATTCTCACCCACCCAAATAGGGGAAACAGCGAAAGGTAGATGGCAGCCCAACCAAAATACTTGCTCTTTGCCTCCATGGTGCACAGACAAGGCTAGGCAGAGGTTTTGTCCTATTGGTGGGAAACAGAAGACAGCAAGAGAGAGAAATTAGAGAGCATGGTGTGTTTATTCCTTCCTTTCTGCCAGGGAAACACACTGAGGAGCTATTGGAAGATCTGTGTCCCTGTATATGTCTTTGGACAACCAAAAAATTATGCCTCTTTTCTCACTGAGCTGCTTGAGGAAGGGGAACAGAAAACCTGGGGCATTCTCACTCCTGGAGGATAAAACATTGAACCAAACAAACAACCAAATCCAAAATAAGTGTTGTTTACCAAGGTCTATTGAGCCTGGGGAATATGTAACTGAAACAAAATCTAGGAATTAACAGATGTTTTAATATCATTTGCTGTTGAATTCAGTGTTAGTGAAACAACTTGCAAGAAAGTTAAACATCAGTGAGCTATTTCAGTATGGAAAGGGTTAGATCCAGATGATTTAGATGCAGCTGACATATAGACACCATGATCAATGGTGATTCTTATGGTCATGCCCAACTCTAAATGCTGAAGATTTCATGGATAGTTTTCCAACCCTTCATTGAGCAGACACCATCCTGAAATGAGAAAACATGAAGGTCTCCATCTTTCCACTATTCCCCATCATATAGGGGTCAGGTGTGCTTATCACTGTAGAAATTACATTTTTCATTTATTAATTCCCTGCTACCCCATATAACAACAGAAAAAAAAAGAGGTTCAAGGGCGTCCTCAGCTTCTCCTTCATTTCTCAGCTGTACCCTAAGTCATGCGACCAGGCTGGTTTAGCACTTGCTGAAGGACAGTTATGTTGTGAGGTGGCTGCCTAATGGCAATCCTTGGAGCTGGGACCTAATGCTGCTCCTCCTGCCTTGTTTTGTTACTTTTTTCTAGAAATAAGTGAGACTGTTTTTTCCCTCCCTTTCCTTCCCAGCCTGGTTTCTGCACTTGTCCATAAAAGTGAAATGTGAAGATTTAAATCTTTTCAGACTGAGGTAAAAGAGCTGAGATCTTGGGATACTTGGTTTGATCTCAGCTGAGTAAAATTACAATGAATTGGATCAGTTTCTCAGAAATGCTTATTCCTCGTGTATAGATAGGATGTACCATGTCCAGAGCTATGTTTCAATTTTCTAGCTTTACTACAACTTTTATTAGGCTATTAAAAGGCATTATTAGTGTTCCATGGGGTTTTTCATAAGGAAAATCCCATATCAAAATCTAAATGTAAATTATGTGAAGGATGAAAGTAGGTGGTTTTCTGCTCCGTAATTCAGTGCTTAAACAAATAAGAATGAGATAAAATCAAATATTGTATTAAAATTTTACTCTTTACAGCTAGGAGGAAAATATTTGCAGAGGGATATATTGTCTGCATGACAAATTCTGGTGGACTTCATTAAGACAGGTATCTTCTAGAAAAAAAATAGTAAATTTTTCTGTTATTCCAACCACAGAATTTCAATACTTATTAGGCTCTGAAGTAGAATTAAAATTAGTCCATCCTTGCCAAAAACACAACTAATATATTTTGAGGAAAACCTATTCCTCAAGTGTAAATCACATCCACCATTGGTTGCATTAAAGCTAATGGAAAAACTCATTTAATATATGGCAGGATATTATATCTCATGCTCTTCCCATATGCCTTTGCATAGAGAAGAAAATGCAAGTATCATTTTTAGTATACTGATATACTGATACTAGGTGGGGTTATTTATTTAAAGATTTAATTAGCTTTTTTTTCCACATAAAGAATCACGTGTTTACCAGTATATCTGCTGAAAATGTTTTTATAATTCAAAGATCCCCACCTTTTAAACCAGTCAGGTTTTCAGCCTTCCTTTCAAAAACAGTTAAATAGAATTGTGTTAATGAAAATATCAAGCGTGAGAAAAAAAATTGCATTTTCATTGATCTCAGGTGAAAATAAATTGTTTAGTCTGTTGAAAGTTAGCTACAGGGATTACTCAGGCTGTGAGACAACATACAAAAGCTTGTTTGAGGTATGATTTCATTCTGAAGGTTTTCTGTGTAGTCAGTTGCTCATGTAACTTTTGGTGAAGGGAGAAAATGGTTTTTTTGGTCTCCGATTTGATGAATCATCTCAGGTTTGATGGATGTCTCACAAATTTCAAGGGAGTTAGAGAATGGAAGGGAGGTTGAATATTGTGTGACTGCATATCAGTTTTAAAACAAGTCACTTTTTATAAAACTCCCTAATTGCAGGGACATTGTTGTTATTTGAAGCAACCTTAGTAGATAGTGGAATATAGTCCCTTGTTTGACTGTCTGACACTTAAATGAAGTGTTACAGGACACATAATAAAGGACCAATAAGGACATTTCAGGGAAGAAAATGCCATCTACTTCATTACCAAAGACCATGCAGGAAAGGGACCTGTAAGTAGTGTAAGCAGCATAAATGTTTGTTTATAAAGTAAGGCATAAATCTTCATAAAAAAGCCAATAAGCAAAGGCTTTTTTAACAACAAAACCAAGTAACAACAAAAACCAGCTGACTGCTGGTTCTCAATCCAGCACCTTGTCTCATTCAGGGACACAAAGTAGAGACAACTCTTTCCTTGCTCTTTGATGGCTGAGTTATCTATCCTGCTGTTTTGGGTTTTTTTGGACAGAAATCTCTTGGTACGAATCAACAGCAAAGACTATTGTGAATGCATGTCCTAGAAGGGTGGTGATCTCTAGCTCATTTTTGCACACATATGGCATGGCAGCAAGAGTAAAATACGCCTAAAAAATCAACAATATGACAAAGTTTGAGAAGCAACAAAAACCAGCTTCTACATATCATTTTAAAATATTTGCATATCAATTCAGCCACTCCAGTGTTGAACACGTTATTGTGGTCATAGATGTTTCACTATAAGGTACTCATAGAATTTTACTTTCTACTGATTTTTTGGGGTTTGATTATATCTTTGTTGACACTATCTTGGGTACCCTTTCGCTCTGTTCCATAATATGATATAGGAGGTTTGAACTTAATTTTTTTCTTTCATTAGAATTCAATGGCATTTAGAGACCTAATTATTCTCTTTTTCTTTGCTAAGCTTTGACTGAAATAATAGTAGCTGAAATACATTATGTGTTACTCTTTAGATCTTCTTTTTCTTTCCTCTAAGTGTTATTAAAGTGGAATTACACTTCTCATGGCCTCTTTATTTATTTCAAATAATCTTTATTTATACTGCTCTTATTCTATTTGATTTTAATAATAATGTTTTCTCCCTGTTTATGTATTTGTAGAGGAAGCATCTGTTCCCAGTAATATGAATTTCTAGTAATATGGAGGATTTGTGCTCCTACATGCTGGATTTTACTGTACTTATCTCTGGTTATTTAATTACATAATTCACTTTAATATATAACTTTATGTACTTTTGAAAAGATATATATTCCAGTGTAAATCTACATCCCTATTCATCCTAATTTTATAATTCTAGTTTCTGTTGTCTTTTCTGCATTTCTTGTCTCCAGCTCTCTAATTAAAACTGTCTGTAGTTTATTTTAGGAAAGGATTATAATGGCAGTCCAGCGAAAACCTCTTCATTTAGCCATTAGATTTATTAGGCATTCCTACCAGTCTTTAAGTAAGAAGAGTTAACAATATTTTTTTGCATATTGGTCAAAACCAAAGAAATCAAAAATTCATCACCACACTTGTTTGTGATTTAGAAGACAATTTACATTGAAACAAATGGAAATATATTGCAGTCTGAGGACCTTTAAATCCCACCCTTGCCACAAGGGGAGTCTTGATTCCTTAGATACCATTTGTGCTCAGCACCTTCCTGAAGATGTCTTTTGAAGACAAGTTTGCAGACAGGCCCACCCTTCAGCCCCTGCATGCTAATGTGTGTTCAGATGGCCCCATGTGTTTTGAAGAAAGGCAAGACAAGAGACAGCTGCTAGTCTTCAGCAAAGCCAAATGAAATTAAAAGTCTAACACACGAATTATTAAACACTGGAATTAATATGAAAGATGCTGACAGGCTCTTTTTATCAGTCACCTTTTAAATATGTGTAATTGGGATCACCACAGGAGTATCATATTGATATGCAGAGGAGAATAATATTAAAGAGAATAGGTGAGATGAGAACAAAATGGAATTTTTGAAGCCTCTTTTATCTATGAGGACCAATATACTGCAGCTGAAGTATGAAGTGGCCCAGGAGTTATGTAGTATCATTAATCCATTTAAGTGGCATGTGGGCTACAATGTAAAAAAAAAAAAATTCTAACCTGCATCACCCAAAAGTTCTCATAAACTAAGAATACATGTATCAGCAGACAATGAAAGCAATGTGCTCTGATCTTGATCCCTCACAGTGCTGGCTGCTTTTCCCAAATCAGGAAAGAGACTAAAGGCCTTCTGTGTTGTCTCCACACTGCTCTGGATACAGAGCCCTACAGGGCTGCAGAATGGCATGGATCAAGTTGCTGAAAGATCGTTCTCAGCAGCTCTTCTATTACCCTTCACCCTTGACCAACCCAAAAGAAGGGACTGGTAATGGACTGTTACCCTTGCAGCAGGCAGGTAATATTTTGAACTATTATTAGAGGAACTAGTGAGAGAGTCAATTTGGGTACCACAGCAACATTTCCAGACATTTTAGAAAAACTACTGTGACTCTTTATTAGGAGACCTCTGGTTAATTTTTTCTTTTTAAATTATCATAAGCGAATTTGGTGATAATAATTTTCTTTGATGAATAAAGTTCATTATCACCATAAAGTTGCTATCTTTGAATACTTTTTTTAGAAGTAATGTCACAAATTATAAATTCCTAATGAGCTTTCTTAGATTAAATTGTATTATGATATATATTGACTTTTTAGAGGATATATAGATAGATAAATAGATATTTTACAACAAAAATCAAATTTCAAATAAAGCCTTAACAGGTTTTTTCTTTCCTGGTGAATAGTAAGTTCAAACAACACTATCTTATTGTTGCCTTCTGTGTGGGCAAGAAAAAGAGGAGTCATTAGGAAAAGGAAAAATTAATAAGGAAAACCCCCACTATTTATTCAAAGAGATTAAATTAGGATCTAATTAAAACCTTATTAATCTCATTTGGGGAACTCCCACTGGCTTTAGTCATATTCAGCTCCAGCTCTTTAGTTAAGTAATTAATATTCTGAATCACACTTTCTAAGGACCACGTAATTTATATTTTGGTATTCTTCTGACTTCCAGAGCATTAGGGAAAACTGCCATGAGCCAAAGTGTACAGTTCATCTGAGACAGCATGCTGTTTTACTGCACAACTTGTTTTATTTGTCTGTCTGCAGACAGTTGCCTCCAGATAATTAAATGGAACTGTACTTGAAGGCAAAGTGGTCCAATCTTTCATTCTCTTAAGAGAACATTTTAACCAAGTGGATTGTATTTTCTGTCTTCCAGTATTATAGGCAGCCGGTTTATCCCAATACTGAGAATAGTTTGTTCAGATTCTCAGTAACAAATACAACAGAGAAAGTATGTTATGAGTCTTAAAGGCTGGGGGTGCCTCTGACAAAGTGCAGAGGTTTCATTTCATGACATTTCATAGCCCCAGTCAGTGACAGGGACAATCTTGTATTCCCTTCTACCTGTCACCTTTCTCTCTCTGTGGAAATTTGGATCTAGCTTTCTAGCATAATTTCCCAATGCTCTATGTATCTGGGAAGGAAGTTCTTCTAGTCTACAAATATTTGGATTTTTTTTTTTATTATTATTATACCAGAAGAAAACTAATGGAAAACTTATGAGATTCTATTCTACAGTCATTTGGATTGAAGGTTTATAATGGCATGAACACTACAGATTGAAAAAGAAGAGAGACTGCATATTATGCTTTGTGATCAGGGAGTTAGCAGAATTAATTTCAAGTGCCTGTGTCAAAATATATTTAGGCTAGTACTACAGAAGATAATTAGTCCATAAATAGAATCTGAAAGAGGACATTTTCAGAGAAGCTGATAGACTAGACAGTGACATGACATAAGCTGCAGTACTCTGGTGTTTGAGATAATTGGCTGCACCAGAGAATTGTCTTTACTGCTTTTTACTGACTGAAAATATTCCCATTTAAAACTGTTTTAAGTTCCAGTAGTATTTGTTTTCCTATCATTTTTTCCTCCCAAAGGAAGGAAGATTCAAGCAGAATGAGATTTCTGCAGATTCAAGTTTTGAGCACAGCTTTTCTTGTGCCTGTTTTCCTTGACCTTCCTGACCTTGCTTGTCATTCATAAATAATAATTTGTGACTACTCAATCCACTGATAAAATACATTCTTAGAGATTTCAATAATTTTTAATGGTCTTAATGGTCTTCTGAGGAAGAAGAAGGTGCTTCTTCTGACTCACAAAGAAGGTGCTCAGTGCCTCCCTGAAGCTGTATTTCTCAGGCTACTCACTAGCCTTTGTGTAATGCGTATAGTGGTCAAACATCCTTTGACTGAATCTTTATACAGCTAAGGTGGAATGGCACTGGCCACACGAGGAACTCCTACAGTGAAGAACAAGAGCAGGATAATCAGTCATCCCATGACAAACTTATAATTTTCTCTACGTGAGCTGTAGCCTAAGGAGAGCAATATTGTTATTGCTAGAGTTTTGAAAAACAATTTTCCATGGTATTGGATACAATTCCTTTGGAAACTCCAGTAGTTGCTGACCTGAGAATGGAAAAAATACTGTTGGCTAAAGTAAATCCTCTTGAGACCCCATTAACAGCAGTCCTAAATGAGATTTTGGATTCTCTCCTGGACTGCAGTGGACTGCAGCCAGTGTCTGCCTCTGAGGGGGAAAGCTCTCAGGGCTTGCCAGATTTCCAGTGTGGAATACGTAGAGGACCATTGTCTGATGAAAGGACCTGGGCTGAAACCCTCACTTCTTGATGCTCAATCCTTTGCCCACTGAGAAAGGCCAAAGCACTGGCATGACTATTTCAATAACTTCTGAGGGGAATTTTTCACAGGTACATTCACATTTGTACATACCCCTATGTGTGTGTGGGTATTGATCTGGCTGCCTTACAGCAAGCATAGCATAAATATGAGGAATATATAGCTAAGTGACTGATATAATTGTAGTAAATTCTATTACATCACTTTATAAATTAGTCAGTAATAAACTGCTTACCAAGTCTGGGAATAAGATTGTAAACAGACACAAGTAGAATTCTCTCTGACAAGGAGTTTAGGTGGCAAGGTGGTCATTTCTGAACCTCATGACCCAAAAGGATAATCTCCCCTGCCCCTTGCTTTTCTCTATTAAATTCTTAGACATAAACCATTGACCAAATTTGGGACAAGGATTGGACTCAGTCGCACCTGGACTCTGTGAGGAGTTAAAAAGCAAGGGAGCCCTCTCTGAACCTTGTGACTCAATGGAGTCTTAAAACTTAACCCCTTTTTTATACACATAAATCATTCTAAATGGATTCTTATTTCCTGTTCTTGTGTACATTTCATCCATGTAGTAATTAACAGAGTGAACCTTGCAACCAAACTTTGTCATATTTTTGCAAATGTATATAAAATTTGCTTCTGCTGATACCTTTTTCAATGATGCTTTAAGGAGCCCAAAGCACACATTTTGCTATAATATTGTCCCTTAATATTTCTTTCAGAGGTTTACTGATATTTTATGATGTTTTTGTTAATGGCATCTATTTTTCATGTTCTTTTGAACCAGGAGTCTCTGAAGTTTTGGTACTGTTGGATACATTACTGGAAAGTGTTTTCCCTTATTAACATCTATGATGAGAAAACTTGTTCCATGAATTCTGAAGAAAAGAAAGCAGGAATTCATTCATGTAGATGCAGTGCTCATTCTGCACTAATGTTCTCCCCTGCTGCCATGGTTTGGACCACAGACATGAGAGTCCAGTTTCAAGGGTTTTTTGTCTTTTTTTCCCAAGTCCTACTCCATAGAGTAGGACAGTGCTCTCTGACTGCTGAGAGACCCTATGCTACAATAACTATGTTTTTTGCAAGCAGTGGAAATGCCAGAGAATATACTGAGGCTCATCAGCATAAAAGGCACGTCTTGTCAAAACCTCCAGCATTCTGACACCCAAATAAATGGAGCCCTACCTTGAGCTTAAATATAAACAGATAGAATAGGACCAAATTGGAGTTCTAGGAGCTTAGAGATGGGAAATTAGAGAAACAAATCTGTCTTTTAAACTCCAAACACAGGAAGGTGACCATCTCTCATGCTCCTACACATTTCTATCAATGACTTCTGACCTCTGGAGACACCAGAAGACCAGGATACCAGTACATTAGTAACCGTAGCTCTGTTATTACCTATTTTGAACCACAAAGTAAGTCTGATGTTATCTGAATCTATTTTATTCCCTGGTTTCCCATATCATGTCATCTTTTAATGGCTCTTTTCTCCTCACTGGTCATCTTTGTTGATACTCACAGCCATATCCAGTTTATCACCAATTCATGGCCAAGGCTAATTTTCTGTCTTTAAAGAACAAACACTCTAAAGTGTAATTAGCATTCACATACGTCAATTACTTTATACTTGTGTATACAGTAAGGTTTTTCCAACATTCAAAATTAACAAATTTCTTCAGGTCTCAGCTATAAAGCAAGAAGATTAGTGGCAGTGTCATTGTGAATGTAAAAATTAAATAGTCATTACTACAGTCAAATCAATTATGTGTGCCATTGTGACAACTTTAGTGTGCATATATTATGCAAATCTATAAATCACAACCTTCCCTCACTACTTAGCGTGTACTAACATGAAAATATTCTGCTCTGGTGAGAATAAAATAAACAAACAGATGCAGAACACCGTGAATTGCTATTTGGCCAATACCTTCTTCTGTGATCTTTTTTTCAATTTTTAAATGAATAGATTGCATATTTGAGAAGGTGGAATGGACTGAGAAGATCTACTTACAGAAATTACAGTGATGACCTTTTTTGTCAGAGAATTTTTGAGTTTCTCCTGGAAGACTTTTGGTGTTTGCTTGTCATGCAACACTCCTAAGCACAGCTACTTCTGGAAAACAATGGAAAAACCATTTTTCTTATTCAAAGTTAAGCAGCACTACCATATTCATGTTTTTATTGTTCTGACTGCAAGTACCACACTATCAGCACACCCCATGCTCACAAATCAGAGAATTTATTTTCATTCTCAGTGTACCCTTGGGTATTATTTTTTCACCTTATCCATTTTAAGACTTTATCTTTCCGGAAAAGAGTCTTCATTCGTAAAAGCAAATTGAAATATTTTACTAATACCTAAGGAATAATATTGAAGCCTGATGAAATTTTCTATGTCTTTACCAGTCATGCTTTTATATATTCCCTCTGTCCATAATAATGTCTTTGTTTAGAACTTTTTTTACTGATCATAATTTTTGCAAACAACATTAATAATATTTATAAATTTTAAGACAACTACAAATATTAACTGTGCGCTGCAAAAGTAAACTAATGGGAATTACTCCTTTCATGGTTATCACAGACAAGACAGCTTATGATAAAAGTTAAACTGCAGTGCCAACTTCAAAATTCTTCAAAATTACCTTAAAAGCACAAAACCTTGTAAAGAATACCCTGAAGGTTTGTTTTCTTGTTGGGTTGTTGATTAGGTTTTGCTGTTTCTTATTTTAATTGGGGAGTGTGTGTGCCTATTGATTGTTTTTCTCCCCAGGGAGAAATTGCACTTTACTGCAATCAAGTAAAGTGAAAGCAAGCTATAAGGCAGAAATTCTAATGCAAATTTTAGTTAACAAAATCACTCACACATGTCCACACTTACCTGTTTAATCATTAAAATAACTCCATAAGACAAAATCTAGGAAGTTAGATTTAAGAAAGGCTACTACTCTGCCTATTTACCCTGTTAAACATACATATGTATGCACACATTATATTAGACTTAGTAAAAGCATTGTACATAGGTTTGCACACATTTGGGAAAATATAACTGAGATAAGTGCTTCTTTATCAGAGTTTGATGTGTTTGGTTTTTGCAAACCATCACCCATTTAAAGCTTCAGTGATTTCCTGTACTATTAGTTATTCTATTTGCTTAGCAAAATACTATGTACTGTTCATGGTTCATAAATCTTCTCTCAAATGTTAACAAAGGAATTTATCAAGACTTTGTTTCTTTTCCCATGTAGCCCTGACTCAGTCAAGTTGTTTTGATGCACTATAACATTAATCTTTGCCATCTTGACATTAATTTGGGCTTCTTCTTTGCATGAATGTCTCACTTTACTGTCTTGCATAAGCTTGACTATTGATTTATGAGTACATTCTTTGTAGAGGAGAAGAGCATATTTGCAAGAAAGCTCTTAGCTGACTGTATCCACATCTACAGTACATTTTCCTCAGTGTATGCCAGGAATCAAATATTTCACATTTTGTGGACAGATAAAAGCTTTGAAATTAAACCAGTGTAAATAAAAGAATTGAACATATTCTATTTTCCAGATTAGGAATAAAAAGCTTAATTCAGAACTTCCTTTTTTTTCCCCCTATATCTGGACTGATGGACTTCTGTTGCCACTGTTTCTCAAGTAATCAAAAGGACAGCAGTTAACACCTACTACTGGATGTGCAAGTTGAGATAAGCCAAAATAATTGCTACACCAGCATTATGTTGTTAAACGTGTACAATGTATTACAACAGCATAATTCAGCTATGAAAATAATGTAGTAATAAATTAATTTCTGTAACACCTATGATAACTGATTTATTTTTTATCTAAACTAATAAACCAGATAGGAAATGAGTACATCAATCTCTAAAAATAATAGTTTGCAGCACTAATAATATATTTGCATGTATCCTCTCTAATTAAAGAAATAATTATTTGGCATAGCAGGGCAATCTAGATTTTTTAAAATATAAATAGTATGGTAAATGAAGAATGAAGAGGCCTCTCTTAGAAATGATCTCAGCTGTTTTTACAAATAACGTAGTGTATTTTAAAGCCAGCAGGTGTAATGCTACCTAACATACCTAAAAAGAAAGGACAAAAATAATGCAATCTCACCGATATCTAGAAATGACAAACAAAATTTTAAGTATTTCCTCACTGAACCCAGGTTCATTTTTTATCTTGGAAATTTTATACCAAAGAATAAGAAATCTCTAAGAAATTCTCTTGGCTCTTACAAACTACCAGTCCCATATTACTCCATGACTAGAGTATAATAAACCCTTTAGCACAAAAGTCAGGTAAAAATAAATAGTTACCCTCTCACAAAATGGCACTTTGTAAGCTGTACTGCAGGGTCATTGAAGAACTAATTGCTTGCATCTTCAGCCGGTTTGCTGAAACAGTTACATAGATATTAACATTGGTGCAGTTCTTCTCAATTTCCCACTAGTTTAGAAGATTTGATCTGCTTTGCTGTACTGCTCTGAGCATATTTAAAAGTTAACTGGATAGGTTTTGGTTGCCATGAACCTCTAAAACTGCTTCAGAAATGATAAAGGTTGACAACATAGATGAGTTGGGATCATTGCAATCTAGTGAGAACTGTATGAAAGGGTGGTATCCTAAGAAGAGCAGAGCTCCCCCCAGTTTCAAGGTAGCTGATATTCTCAACAAAGTCTGAGAATCAACCCATTTTAATTTGGAGATAAAATAACTACAAATGATTTAATTGTCAATATTCTAATGCTGATACTGATAGAGAGAGATTTTTTTTTTTTAATTAAACAAATACAGGCATTCAAATTACACAAAAATGTTTAAGGTCTCACTGCTGAAGTTAGATTTCTGGGTTATTTCTGAGCTTAGATGCTGTTCTGCAACGTTAAATACAGCCCACCCAAAGATATACTTTCAAGAAAAAACACCTTTCAGATTTAGAAAAAGAAATTAAAAAAAGAAGAAAAAGAAAGGAGACTCCATGTGTTACTGTCTTAACTCTGGATCTGAGAGTCAAGCTGTGCTTTTGCCTGTTCAATTTCTATGCCCTGAAATGAGAGAGTCTGAGCAGGGACAGTCTGAGTTCATGTACAATGCCACTCTCACCCAGGCATGACTCCATTAGCTAAAGCTTTCTTCAAATCTACACAGCTTGAGCAAAATTGAAACCTTTGCAGCTCATTGTATTCTAAACTTCTTCCTTGGAAAGAAACAGTGAATTCAAAGAAAATGGACCATTTTCATCAACATAATTAAATTACCCATCTTAACTATCCCTTGCTTTAAATTTATCCAAGCAAGATTTTTCTTTCAAACTTGATGAGGCTCATAAACCTTTCAGTAATCAAATCAAGACTAAAGAACCCAAATGCTACATTGCCATTTAACAGATGGTTATATACAGACCATGAAATAAATACTAGTGTTCTGAATAATTAATGGTTTTGATCTCAGTAAGGACTAAACTATAGAACCTGAAATAACCTGATTTTGAATCAGTCTGTAGTTTTCTTGTATGTAGGAAAAGCAAAAGTGTTGATCTTTTGAGATAAATTTTTTTTTAGAACCTGAAACATGGAATGAAAAAAATTCATCCAAACGGGAATTATTTTTAGAAACCCATGAGAAATTTTAGAAGTAGAAATAAGAAAGAGTTCCTTCTCAATTACAACACTGTCAGTTCCTACCATAATGTCATGCACTCACTTTTTGCTGCTATTGGAATCCTTATTACTTAAAATTCTGGAAAATAATACTTCTACTAGTGGATGATGTGCTGTCAAGATATCAGCCATCCTTCTTGATTGCTATGGATATTATTCCTATGTGTTATGCTAATATGAGGGAAAATAATCACTTTTAAGAACCTCTTTCATGCATTTCATTGTCCTGCTTGCTTCAATGAGTTATTCTAGTTAATGTATCATCTATTAAAAAATTAGCCTTGCCTCTGAAGTTGATATAATAGACTTTCTGGAAATTATAATTGACATAGCCAATAAAAATGTTAATCTTTTTTAAAAGCTTTGAATGTACAGTATAAATATTCACAAGTTGGAACTTGATAGTCAATAAAAAATTGCATTGTACTAATCATTTGCTATGGAAAGCTTTTTACCTAAAAAGAACTTTTCATGAGCAAGCTTGATCTTTTATGTGAATTTTCATTTACAGAAAGAAGAACATTGTGTTTTCCAAACATAGAAATTAACTTCATGATTTGTGTATGTAATTCAGATTCATTGCTCAAGGAACCTGGGTGAGGTTTAGAGACAAGTGGAAGGATGTAAGATCCTAAAGGCAGGAGTCCCCACACACAAGGACCCAGAGCTGAGAAGAAGCAGCAGCACTGTGCTGAGACCCGACTCCCCAGTCAGAGAGCTATTGCAAAAGCACAGCTTCTCAGAAGCAGCTGAGTGGAATGATAACCAGTAGGCAGCCCAGACAGCTTCAGCTAAACACCTAGCCCTGCTTCGTTGTTGGTTAGTCCAACATGCAGCTGGTAAGGCCAGCTGGACCTGTATTGTCCACATGTTTCAGACATTTCAGGTTCAGTCAAGGTGCGTAGCCACTCGCAGCTACACATATTCTAGACAGCAAATTAGTAATTTGTCACTTCTGTATTGAGATCCAGTCTTACATTGCTAGAAGATTTTGTTAGTCTGTGTGCTCTTTCCTGACTGACATGCTGTTAAGGGTGGACAGGCAGAAAAGCCCGAAAGCAACTGAACCTTTCTCTTGCAGTGTAAAGTGGTGGAGCACTGCAAGGCTGCTCTGCTTTTTGGGTTATGACTCAAAGCAGATATACCACTCTTTCCACCAGTCGTTCTTTTAAAGAACATTGGTCTGACAGAGCTATGCTGTTCTGTAACCTCAGTCCTGTCAGTATCAGCTCCACAACATTAGTAGAATGAGCTTTTTCAGGATTTTAAGATATGGGCACCTAAATTTTCAACCCCAAATGGACTTCAGTGTAAGGTAAATATCCAATCAATGCCTACTAGAGCAATTAAAAAACCAGTACCTGTGGTCATTCACAAAAGCAACAATATAGGCACCTAACCCATATCTGGAAAACCTAGCTGTTCATAGGTCTACAGAAATGCAATAGTTTAGAACAGATTTTTTGAACTTTTCTCCCAGACTTGTTACCACAAATCGTATCTGTGCTACACTTAAAGGTTGTATTATATCCATATTTATGTTGTATTCTGTTTAATTTTTACCTTTTGCACGTTACAAGAATTTAACTCTTGTTAAATTTTATCTTTTCCCTTATATTCTTCTAAAACAAATTCACCATAATTTTGAAAACTATATTTTTTGTATTATTCTTAAAGCTATTAGTTTCACACAGAACTACACATCCTTACTTTTGGGCTGATGCCAGTTATTCTTCAATTTACTGCTGTGCTACTTAGAGCTGTTGATCCCTTAAGCCCTTGGTTAGTACTTACAGGTTTGATGAAATTAGCACTAGCTGTTACTTTCCCAGTAATAGGGTCTCAAATATCTCCCTGGGATTTCAGTTCTCTCTAGTCACCCATTGAGCTGTCATCAATCTATTCCCTGTATTACACAATTTTCTCAGCTCCTTGACCCCTCCTACAGCTTTCAGGCAGAAGCTAACAACCAGGCATGGAAGGAAAGGGTGAAAAATTTCTAAAACTCATACAAATTAAAGACAAGTTTTCAGGCTTTCTCAGCTAGGTGCTTGTGTTTTGCCCAAATGCATGGCTTCCTGTGAGAATACAGGGTGCTGAAGTGACCTGTTGTGTACCTGTGTGAGCTGTAGGTGCTGCTGGACTTGCACAGTGTGGGGAGAAAACAGCTACAGCTGTGGCTTTCCCTTGCTGTCTACCCTGCTACTTCTCTGGTTGGACCAGAGAAAGACCTCTGCAAACCAAAGTCTTCAGAGAATTAAGGCATAAATCGTAAAATATATCTCTTCATGGTGGAGAAGGAAGTGTTTTTTCTTGCACTTGTGGTTTGCAGATCCCTCAGCAGACAAGCATATCCACAGTGCAAATCCTCTGGGTTGATATTAGCTTTTGTTCTATACACTTTTTTCCTGAAAGACTTTCTGACTGGAGAATTAAGATTAAAATCTAGATGTCTCTCACTTTATGTTAGCTCTCAGTTAAAAGGTAACCTGAAAAAAAAATTGTTTGATTACAGGCAAGACCATGAGAAAACAAAGATCAATTATCTACTAGGAGGGCATGGAATTTCTTCACTTCCACCAATGCTAGGTTAATTTATCTCTTGCATCTACAAAGACAGCTAGGTGTCCTCTGTGTTAATTACTACTGTGAGATAAAGAAATATGTTCTGGCTGCAATGTCTTTTCTGTTTTCTTTGTCAGTGGATGACAAGATTCATATGAAAAGCATTGCATCAGTCAGTAAAAAAATGTAACCATCTGAATCAAAAAGAGAACAGATTAGGCTATCAAATATTGCCATTAAAAATGAACTTCCATAAACATTAATCTAAATACTATAAATCATTGGATTGTAAAATAGGAATTGGAGAAAAAGGTACTAAGATGACAAAGAATATCTGTCAGCATTTCTAATTTGTTTATTACTGTGGTAAAATATTGCATTCAGCAAAAGTGCTGGAGAGGGATAGCCTCCATTACAATAAGAAATAAATGCTAATTCGAAAGGATGGATGATTCTTTCTAGATGATTCTTATTTGTTATAGATTAAGATTACTGTGCTGTTCACTGAAGCATTATTTATCCAAATGAAGAAGATAGGCACAGGAAGACAAAAAGAAAACAGAAAATTCTATCTATACATATATACACATATGAACACAGGCATACACATAAGCAATATCTACAAATATGATCTATAGTTTCAGAAGGCAGAAGCTAATAGTCCTTACAACTTGACTTGGGGAGGAGCATTGTTTTAATCACACTAAAGTGTAGTCCTTACTTCAGGTGCTCCCGACCCTGTCCTGTACATCTTCATCTGAATCAAGTTGAGCTGATCTCTCCATCAACAGATAAACTGTTTAAATTTTTCTCTCATGTATTTTGTCCAGCCACAGATTTTTTTGAGAACTACTTTCAATTTCAAAATTAAATTTTCCAGACCAAAAAAAAAAAAAAAAATCCACAAAAAAAGAAACCACACCACAATGTGGTGAAGGAAGGAGAGAAAGACTGTGTTAGCCAAACAGTACACAGCTTCCAACCACACCTGAACTCACAGGAATGGTACAATGAGAAAAAGGTGCTTTTTCTTTTCTTCACCTTCAGATCCTTTCTTCTCTCTGACAGGATTAAACTGGTTGCAATGTGGAGGCACAGCTCAGGTGCATGAGGGCAGAGCCCATATCTCCTGTGCCACTTGCGGGCCAGGGCCAGGCAGGGGCCAGGCACGGCAGGGCATCTCCTTGGGGCTCGGAAAGCCCAGCCATGAGGGCTGACAGAGGTCTGGCAGCATCCAGGGATGTTTGGCCTCTGCTCAGCAGGATCCCATCCTGTCTCTCCCGTGGCCAAATCCCCAGGGTGTGAGGGCAGCTGTGAACAGGCCCAGTGGAAAAAGCAAGAGGGACACAAGTGCCTGCACATTCCCCAAAGAGAACATCAGGAGCAACAGCACTGTTTAATTAACTTAAACAACTCGAATTGGCTTTTTTTTAACTGGTGTTTGGCAACATTTACGTTAATTAAGGGTGTGTTACAAGGAAACTGGTCTCGCAGCAGAAGTTTTATCAACCCCTATTACCCCGTTACATCCTGCAGGATTAATTCTTTTTTCCAAATCCTGTGGGCCAGAAATTATGTTAATTAAACCAACACTTCTCTTGTTTACAAGAAGTAGCAGAACAGAGTAAATTAGGAATTAAATGAAGGCTTTACATTTTTCTCAAATGAATTTCTCTCTTTTTTCAATAACACTCTGTGAGCAGTTATAACTGAAATCACCAGGAAAGGTTGAACTAAGTTTCTGTAGAAGGAATAGTGGACCAGGCTCTGGTTTTCTCATGGAAATGCATGAACTATCAGACATGAAAAGACATAGTTCTTTTTCTGCTGTAAGAATATTTTCTTAGGCCACCATTATTAGATTAATCAACTTCAAGATGTGGAGAATCATAAAAAATTATGTGGTCTAACAGTAATGTTTTATTGGTCAAAACTAAACACATTTTTGGGTTTCTTTTATTTTTAAATATTTTTTTACGGCTAATGGTAGGATAAGTCCTCTCTGCCCCTAAATAGATCATTTGCTGTTTTTTATTTGTTGGGCTTTTTAAAATAAATAAGCTGGCAAGAAATATGAAGGAAGAATTTTAGTCATGGTTAATCAGGAAATGTGAAGTTATATTCATCACGTTTCACCTCTTTGTGTGAGATATGTTGGGGAACGTTTGAAAACTCTAATTGAAAACAATTTATGCAGGGAAAGAAACAAAACAAACAAACCAGAAAAGACTGTACCTACAGCCATGTCACAGTTCAGGGAAATGACGGTTCCATGCATAAAAGAGCTGCGATTTTCCAAGCAGTTTTGATCATTCCAGGATCAAAAGTATTTTCAAGTTTTTCATTACTTCCTCAAAGTTATAAAGTTTCTTGAGCATGTGTGTGTAAAATGTTCCCAAACACACATAGAAGCTCATTAATTTTGATCCATGCATCCCATTTACATATGCACATAATTATTCACACACACACATGTATATATACACACAGACATTAATAAAACTCGCCCTGGCCAACAAAAAAAGAAGGCAAAAAATCACATGTAGCCAGCATATGGTAAGATACATAAAATAGGACATAACTGTATTTGCTCTACTCTGTTATTCATCATTCTACTTTATTCTCATGGAGGATATGAATTATTCATTTTTAAGCACAACAGGAAGACATTAGTACTGTTTAATGGCCAAGTGGGATTTCCTCATGAAAGACTTGTGAGTGATTTGTTGTAATGAGGAGCATTTTTACAAGAGCAGGTACCAAGTATGAGAAGTAGTCATTACTTCTTTTTCTAACTACAGATCCTAGGTCATGAAAACACTTACGTTTTGGTTATTGATAGAGAAAATGAGAATGGGTGACAGTGTTCTCTTTTTCTAAAATCAAAATCATTGTATGAACTAGCTCCCAACTAGTAAACCACACTTGCTATATGCTTAATAACAGAGAAGAAAAAGTGGACAGGTGTACAATTCCACAAGCATCTCCAAGGGTACTGAGGGAGCTGGTGGAAGAGCTCATAAAGTCACTTTCAATCATTTACCAGCAGTCCTAGCCAGCCAGGGATGTCACAGTTGACTGAAATTAGCCAGTGTGACAACCATCTACACAAAGAGCCAGAAGGAGAATTCTGGGGTCTCTAGGCTTGTCAGTCTGACCTCCGTGCCAGGGAAGGTCATGGAGAAGATAATGTTGAGTGCCAGGATGTGGCACGTGAAGAACAACCAGGGATAAGGCCCAGCCATCAAGGGTTCATGAAAGTCAGGTCCTGCTTGACCAACCTGATCGACTGCTATGGCAGATGACCTGCATAGTGAATGCGGGAAAGTCTGTGGATGTTGACTATTCAGACATTATTTGTAAAACTTTTGACACAATTTCTCACAGCACTCTCCTGGAGAAACTTGCTGAGCACTGTTAAATATCCTTATCAGTGATCTGGATGAGGGGATCCAGTGCACCCTCCATCAGTTTGCAGACAACACTGAGTTGGGTGGGACTGTTGATCTGCTGAAGGGTAGAAAGGCTCTGCAGAGATATCTGGACTGGCAGGATCAGTGAGCCAAGGCCAATGGTATGATGTTCAACAAGGCCAGGTGCCAAGTCTTGCCCCTGGTGTCACAGAAACTCCTGAATGCCCTACAGGCTGGGGGCAGAGTGGCTGGAAAGAAACCAGCAGAAAAGGACCTGGAGGTGCTGGTAGACAGTGTC
>VXBN01012045.1:18655-49112 GCA_013397395.1 Sinosuthora webbiana | reverse complement strand
GAAAAAAAAAAAAAATAGAAGAAGACCCGGAGAAACCTTGAATTATCCTGGTTTTTTTTATCCCAGATACACCAGTTTGGCCTCAGCAGAAGCAATTTCCAGAAGTCTTCAGACCTTGACACTAGAAATGAATCAGAAGCTTTGCCAAGCATGTTTCCCAAGCAGAGCTTTCAAAGAAAGCAACAAAACCTTCTCCTGAGTGGACTACAAGGCAGTTATAACTCTCTCACCACTCTTTTCTGTGAGCTGAGTATTCCCAACAGAGCACTGCTTTTAACTTCACTCTTCCTGTTCACTCTCCCATCAAAAGAGGAGCCATTCTAAACCTCCACAGTAGTCAGGGAAAAGGAAGCAGCTGTTTGTCTGCAGGAAAGGGCCAACCTCGGGAATTTTCCAAAGGACAGAAATCATACCCATCCTATAGTGTGAGCATGTTTGATGCCAGGGTGGGTAAGCTTGGAACCTCTGTATCTCAGGTATCAGAGTTCACATGATCCGCAGGCTTTAATTCCCCCATACTATAAATACCTTTTGACTGTATACTTTCAATGGGAAAGCCACTGGAGCTGTGTACTGCCATGGTTTATCACTTGCAATGCTGCTGTTCCATATTAGACCTGTTTCTGCCTAAACCAGCAAGAAGTATTTAGTTTTATCTATTTAATTTCTAACCTGAAGGACAAGGAACATGTCTGTTTAGATGGATAGAGAACAATATGCTGTCTTCCCAGTAGCAGCTGTTTAAGCCTGTCCAGACAAGTAGGTTTCCCTATTTTCACCACAAGTTATTAATGCAGACAAAATGGACACAGGAATGAACATGTGCATATATCACTTCAATACTCCTTCTTTCCCTTCTCCCCTGAGGCCATGAAACTAATTGAGACAGAATTTGTTGCTTTTTGCTATTCCACATATTCTCGCTAAGAGGAATGGCAATGAAATTAAGTACTGGTATAAAGGCAGGAAGAATAACTAATACTAAGACAGGGAAAAATGTTGTTTAATGTTTATGAGGTATTTAACACTAGTCTCAGTAATACAATACTATTATTTCTGTGTAAAACTGACACTAAGTAATTTAATGCCCATTATATTTCCTGAAAATTATCTTAATCTAATAATGGCAAATGAAAATTCCACCATGGTGTCTGCACTTAGTAGTCCAGAGTGTTCACACATGCTTTATGCTTGATAGATTTTAATTATGTCTCAGAAATGGATCTTAGAGTAATAAAATGTTATTCCTCTGAATGGGAAATTGTTCTTTTCTTTTCCCTCTGCCTTTTTAATTNTTTTTTTCCCTTTGCTTTTTTTTTTCTTCCCTTTTTTTTTTTTTTTTTTTTTTTTTAATTGATTTTTTATTCTCTTCTTCCTAATTGTAAGTGACAGAAACTTTTCCTATCTCTGAAAAAAAATACTTCTAATGAGATTTAAATTGTTTAAGAAGTTTTGGGCTACACTTTTCTCCCATTCAGGCTTATCACTGTAAGCTTATTAAGGATTGAATAAAAGACTTACCAGCTTGACTTAATATCCCTTTGTGAGATGTCTGAGTTTCTTTTCTCTCCCCTTTCTACAATATACTGTGCTTTTTCTACTGGGACAATGATTTTAGTGAATCCATTGAATATCACAATAGCAGGACATTTTCTGCCTGTAATGAGTGCAATTGCCTTCCTGATGAAGTAGTGTGTACTGCAATATATAAATTTACAGCAGTATGTGGGAAAGAAGAAGAAGGAAAAAGACTGGGTTTTTTTCTGTAAGCTTTGTGTATTAAAACCCTACATTAAGGGAAACCTAGGTCATTAATAGCCAAACCCTGTAAAGGTCATCAGTGCTAAAGTAGTTTCCAGAGTGAAATTTAAACCATGGTGTTTGATACCTGAGCTTCTAATGCTGTGTTGGACAGAATTCACAGCAATGTGAGGAATGCATCCCAACTACTCGTCAATACAGTCTCTTTGGGACTGTTCCTGGCCCAACAGTTTTGTTCAACTTCTACAGAAGACCAGCTGTATTTTTCCTCTGAGCCTAGTCCATAGCCTGGCTCAGAGGAAAAACATTTGTTTACGAGTAGAAAGTTGTAGGTCTCAGTGTAGATCCTGTTCCTTTTCATGAACTTTACAACAAGTCATAAGAGTTCAGCAATTCTGACCAAAAATATACAGAACTGTCATGGGAGAGAGAAGATGAAACATGGAGCTCCTGGACTTGTGGAGATGACAATTTTGATAGTACCCTCTAAACTGCTACCTGAACTGCTAAACATATTCTTATGAGTATAAAAGCTGGTCTATACTTACTTTTAAATACTCAGTAAGTCTCAAAATAAGGAGTCACTGCAACATATTCTTCATTGTAAATTAAAGACACTAGAGGTAAGTGCCCTCTGTGTAAAATCAAAGGTTACATCTTTCAGCAAAAATCTCATTTGAAATATACTGATTTAATGATATGATAAATTAATTCTCTGAGGAGATAAAAAGGACAATTATATATATTTTTTTTTCTAAAGCATGATTTTCCTTCTCCTAATAATTAATGTGATTTTCATGAAACACAATTTCCTACAAATCCTAGTTTCGTAGGAAATTTTTGGAGAACAAGGGCTCATTCAAACAATCTTTTTAGGCCAAATAAACTAACACATTCAGTATTTCATTGCTTTTCACCTGCTCATTTGAGTATCTCCAATATTACTGTCTAGGTTACGTCATAGTAAGTACTCAACTTAAGAGTTAATGGTCAAAGGACCATTTTCTTTGGTTTTCCTTAGCGTGTGCCAGCCATATTTACAGCTAGGGACACTTCCTCAGCATGTGAGAAACAATCAGCCTCTTTAAAAGGTTGGTTTATTTTTTTTTTCTTTTTCCATGTGACTAGTCCTAATCTTTTGATAATGTCTTCATTTATTACTGATATTTTTAGAATTTTAGATGGTGAAAAAATACTTCTATGTATTGTATGACCCTCCATTTACCTCTCTCTGACTGGGGACTTAAATCAAAATTCATCTGGAAGGGATGGCTGCAAGCTGTGCTCCCACTGCACCTGTGCTCCACCTCAATAGCCACAGCCATAGCTGAATCTTCTGTAACTGAAAAGTTGCTGGTGAGGTTTCCAAATAGCACAAGTGGGCATTATTCATTTACCTTTATCTGTTATCCAGAAATTCTAATTAATTCTGATTCTAAATTCTAGCTGGACTCTAGCCTGATGCTGAGTTTATGTTATGAAAAGGGTTATTATTTATTGATTATAGAAGTTCTTTTTCTGTTGTTTCCACTTTATACATGAATTTAGCTGCCTTCAGTCTTAAATTTCCATTAATTCCTCACTTTTTAGTTTTTATTGCCTCTCTATGTTGGTTGCTCTCAACAGGTCCAGGGTTTTGTTTCTGTTCCCTGTTTGGATGACTGATCAAGTACTCCTGACATTTTTACTTTCAAATTCAGGATGTATCATCAGTGTGTGTTCAATGAAGTGACTTCAAAATTGTCTTAACATAAACACTCATGCTTATAAATTTTAGCTATAGGACCAGAGAAAAACAAATACAATAGATTCATGGGAAGGATTGGAATAAATTTATTTTTAAATGATTATTCATCATCACTTTTTTCACTGTTTAACTGGTAACTCTAGACAACAAAAAATAGGATGACTAAGAACCAGACTGAAAAAAATAAAATATTACAGTCCCAAAATGAAAATATAACAGCATTAGAAGCCATGTAGCATAAAATTAACCTTTTATTGGAAAAGCAATCTTTGAGACACTCACTTGAACAGAAACAAAAACATGACAAGTTTGATAATATTCTTGTTGTGCACCTCCAGCATATCCTGGTTTTTACTGCATTTGATTCTGCAGTTACATGCTTGCATTTATTGTACCCAAGTAAATATAATTTTAGCAATAACTTCAACAAATCCTTAATGCAGCTTCAAAAATATTTTAAAGGGAGGGCTAGTTTTTGCATTGAAATAACACCATCTGCTCAGCTGTAAAAAACAAGTGTAAGCTGCAGACAGGATATTCCTCACAGGGCATCCTGGTTCAAACAACAGCAGAGGCACCTAGACCTGTTAAATTTCAATAAACTGCTAAGTTTTATTAGAACTTGTAAAGCAAGGGGCTGGCACATACTTGTTAGGTTCAGATGGCTACTAAAAATCACAGCTCTGAAGAGTTTCAAGTGTTTAAACTCAAAAATAAGCCTCTCCCATGAAGCAATGTTCATAGGGAGAAGTACTATATTTTATTAGAGCAACTAATATAGCTAGCGAATGACAAGCTTTTAGGCATAAAACATATTTCTCTGTCATTCTTCTTTCTCTGAGAAGCTGTAGAAACTTCTTTGTATCAGAGGAAAATTATGTATAAGAATCCCATACATTGTAAAAACTTGGTGAAAATAAAATGAAAATGATGAGACTGCTGCATGGCAGTAAAATACTAAAAAATGGAATGAAGGGGAAATTTTGAAAAGTGTGAGTATATATGTATTCATTGTTTCAACCTAAAAATTTGACAACAAACCAGCGCTCTATGGCTTATAGACAGATGTCCTCCAAAGAACAAGAGATTAGGAACATCAGTTTTGTTTTAAGGAGGGCAGCAGAAAACATTGAGTCATTTTTTTCTGCCACGCACATTTAGCAAGTTCATGTCTGTTCTCTCTATGTGAAAACGACTAAATGCCCTGTAGGAATTCTCTTTCTTAAAAGATAATCATGTTAGATTTGAAAAGTAGACTTGTAACTTTTAATATCTGCCTGCTGTTGAATGAGCTTTTCTTAGCAGGAGGAAGGCTGCTAAAATCACAAGAATGAACATCTTTGCAGAACCCAGAAAGGATTATGGAAATCCCAATTGTTCCTTTATCTGAATATGTCATATTGTTTCAAAAGCTGGAAAATAGAATGACAAAGGAACCGCCCAGAAATCTCCCAAACGGAAAAGTATTAGCATAGTAAGCAGTTGGATTTTTAGCCTCTTTTTCTTGATCAGATCAGATTAAAGTGGTCCAGTTTGTAGTCTTCCACAAGAGTGCACAACAGGATGCACTGCCTGAGTGGCAAGATGTTGAATGCAATGATCTTAGTACCTCTCTGGGTTACTCTGCCTTTGCATCCCTGCAGTATCCCCTTTCCCAATGGTTTAAATAAGGGTGTTTTCCATCCTGGATACACAGAAGTGTTTGAATGTACTCCCTGGTTAGCATTAATTTGGAAATTCAGTTAATATGTTATTCATAACTCTCCCTTGTCCTCTGATATTAAAAGTAATCCTAACATTAGCTCTTGTAGCATTTTTCTGACCCATTCGTACAAGTTCTGTGGTTATGAGCTTTTATTACCCTTTTGTTTCCGTATCATGAAAACAAAAACACGTCTGTTGAAGCTGCCTCAGACCCACAAAAGTAAAGCTTTTGTGAGGCTGCTGACTTTAAGATTCAAGTGGATGGAGTAAATACCCTCTTCCCACCCAGCTGATATTTAAATGCCTTCCTTATGCTGCCACAGAAGCTAAGTCATCCTATTCATTCCTTGCAAGGCTCCAAACCAGAGTGGAAAACAAAGCCAAGCAGCAGCTAAGTGGAAGGGGATCTGTGCTGTGGGAGCAGAATATGTCCCTCAGGCAGCAATGGTTGCCTGATTGAGAGACACCAGGGAAGGCTCCTGGTCCCCACGGTTGCAACACTTTGCACTGGGAAAGGAAATTTGGCTCTGCTAGTCATTCCCTAACTGTTAGTGCTAGCAGAATTCATGCTCAGCAGCAAGTCATCTGATTTCCTCATTTCTCTCACTGCAAACAGGCTGGCTTACTTTGGCTCTTATCACTGAAACTTTTGACACTGAGTACTCTCACTGAATCTTGAAAAAAAAAGAGATGCAATCTTTTTTTTTACAGGCAGTGAAAGTTTCTTGAGGCCTTCCAGAGGTCCCCATATTTCTGACAAAAGACTGATGCTTCAAGCAGACCCCTCTATGCTGCCTCCCACAAAAGCTGGGGTTCTAAATTGTTCTCATCACTGTCTAAAGCAGCATTTAACTCCTGTCTTTGGCATTTTCATTTGAGCTCTTAATGCAGGTGTCACACTATCTAATGAGATGTCAGAGAGCTAGGGTCTCTGAGAGTTTTTGATGATGAATTTGCAGAAATTATATTCTTAAAAATTAGTATCATTAAAAAAATCTTGGAAGTTTTTAGTTTTGCAATGGAAAAGACAATAAATTTGATGAATTAACACACAATACTGTTATATATCCATATCTGTTAAGACTTGCTGTTATACTGACAACCAACGGAGTAATTCAGGTCATGAAATCATTTCATACTGGTGTTGCTAAGCATCTGATAGTTTTACACGGATCATCATAATTTCAAACAAAATAGTTTCACACTCGTTGAAAGCAAGGAAATAATTTTTAGGTGAGAAAGAGTAACAGATACACTACTACATTAACTGCTACACGCAAATGACATATAAGCCTGCTTAGTTTAAGAAAAAGCTTTGGACATATTTCAGGGATCAAAGTTTCTGTGATACTGAATAGAATTTGTGCTCATTTTTATTCTACAGTCTGTAAAAAACACATTAGCAGATTATTTTCTATTCCAGTAGGCAAATTATAAAAGATTTGTGTGGACAAAAACTGCAGATCAATTTTCCAGCACTTATATGTTGTACCATGCCCCATTATCCCAAAATATTGTAAAATATTTAGTCAGATGTAAATATCTTAATTCTTGACTTACTCGCTTAAGCTTTGTGAAAAGGAATTCTAGCCAGGCTCAATTGTTTTTATTAGACATTTGCCCTGTTTTACTGGTGAAACGCAAAAGTGCTTCCAAGGAGAAATGAAAAAAGCCTGTAAGCACAGTTTTGGTCAAATATATAGAGTAAAAACTACTAATATGGATCACAAGCAAAAAAGTATGGAAGATTTCACTCTTGACTCTAAAAAAATATTACTGCTTTATTCTAATATAGTTGTTGTAGTCACCATATTAAACCAGCATATGAGTCTAGGCTGAAAGAAAGATGCTTGTCAATTTGGGACATGTCCCTTTTTATTTTTTAATGGTAGAAACTATTTATGCAAACTTAGCATTGCATTAAGTCTTGTTTTGGAAACAGGAGTACATTTGTGAAAGTATAATTTGTTAGTTTGATAATTTTTGACTGTTTTTTTGAAATATTGTGTACAATTCTGAGAAGAAAGAAATGGGAATTTTATCATTGATGTCAAAAATTAAATTCTGTGTTTATGGAAATCTATAGTTGAAACAGTCATATTTACACTACTGCATATAGAAAAGAAACATCTTACTTTTGATATAAATGTTCCAGAATCAGTTCTTCTATTTTGAGACACTCCTCCTTTTGGGACATAATGTTCTGGTTATTGATTTTGGTTGTCACTGTGCACTGACAATTCCTAGCTGAAACAAATTTTGAGAAATTTTCTGGCTTTGATCAGTCTCAAGTAATAACAGGTTGGATTAGAAGGACACTTTTGTACATCTGTTCTCTTTTCCATTCAGCTATGCATCACTACACAAGGCATTTAGAGATTAGCACTGATTATATAAACCTGATAACTTTGGACTTTTATGCCTTCTTCTAAACAAGTGTCTTTTAAGTCTTGTAAGTTGTTATGTTCCTGATGACTTAATAGGGGCCTCATGGGTCTTTGCCATTTTGATGTACAATTCAAATGCTCATCACTTCATTGTTTTACATAAAAATTTGTGAGAAAAATGGAAGTAGCATTGCTCAGATTATTCCCAAAACAGTGAATTTTAATATCAAGGTCAGCCCCCTTATGTAAAGAGGGTTTAATGACTTAATTTGTGCTAGCTCTGATGTTTCTGGAACCAGGGGATGTTCCATGAAAAACATTCCATGCCAAACATTGTCAGGCCAGGAAGCAAGTTTTCTTTTGGCAGAACAGAGGTCAAAACAGCCTTTGGAAGGCCACCAGAGCATGCAAAAGATGATCAGGTGGACTCACAGCATCCTTTGGGATACAATTTCCATTTTATTCCTCAGCACTACAATAATTATGGAATATTGCAAGCCAGATAATATGCTTTGATGCACATTATTTAGTCATTACCCTGACAGCTATCAAAAATTGTTCAGCAGTTAACTGGACAAATGCAAAACCCCTCCATTTAGGAAATCAACTAAAACATTGCACAGACAAAGAAAACAAAAAACCTGGACCCTTTAATAACAACACTTGAGGTAAGTCACTGAAGCATGATATTTGTTCTAAGCCCAACAATATTTGGAAATCAGAGGCAGCAAAGTGGCAAGGACAGGCTGCTCAAGCAGAGAGGAATATGTGTATCACTGGGCCTGTTTTCATGCTTTCCCTTAAAGCAGGACCATTTTGGAGGGGCTTAAAAAGCCCAGCCTTGGCTAAGGTGCCTGGATAACAATTGCCTGAGGTGACATGAGTGGTCACAGAGCTTGCAAATGGCATGCACAGAAATGACTGTGGAGGAAACACAAAGGAGGAAGGGAAGTAGAAAAGAATCCTGAACATCTGTAACTCTAGGGAGAAAGAAGAGGTGCCAGAGCAGCAGTCAAAACTTGATTTGATGCTGTCACCCCACCAGCAGCAGCTCATCTCTGCCTCCACCAGACAGCTTTAGGATCACAGACTGTATATTCAAAAAACAGTCCTTCCATGCACAATGAATTTAAGGAAAAAAACATATGAAAAATAGAAATCTTCTAGGAACATTCATAGGGAAACCAGACTTTATCTTCCCTAGTAAGCACCTGAAAAACATGAATTAAATTCAAATATCTTTGGAAGCACATTCTTCTCTTGAGTGCTACTTTATTTCTCATTAGCAATCAAATTATTGGCAGATGCTCAGCAAACTGTCCATCCTGATTATTTATCTATTCATTCTGGAGCCCTTCTGATCACATTAAAATAAAGATCAAGCATTTTTTAAAATATGATGAGATCAGCAGCCTTTCAAAAATGTAACAGACTAAAAATTAGTCTAAATTTTTCAGAGTGCATTTTTCATGTATTTAGAATTTTAAAATATGACAAAACAGTAGGAATGTAGAAACAAGATCAGACTAATACTTATATGGTTGTTCACTCTAAATATGCAAAAAACCTGAGACTTCTTGGATTTGGGGAATTTAAAGAAAAAAATTAAAGTAGGTGCATTTTTTGTAACCATATACAGAGATACATTTGAACCTAGTCATGTATCTAGACTTTTTTTGCTTCAACCTTGAAGCTAAAAACACATTTAAAAAATAATAAAACAGTGATTCCCACAAGATAAAGAGAATCTAGGTGTGAAAATCAGAAGATTGAGAAACATGTAATACTAGCAAGAGACATCTCAACTGCTTTCCACACCACTCAAAAACCCGAACATTTTCTTCAAATTCTTTTCTGTCTCCATTAGAATAAAATGCATTCAAAAGTGAGATGCAAAAGGTGCCATTAATTTCATATAGCACTTCGATTTCTTCATTTGAATATGGCACATTTCTAGAGATATTTACTCTAGTCTTCCTTATTTTGCTGGCTCTCTTGAGGGGTTTCGAGACAGTTAATTGAAGCATTTCATCAAGCTTGCATAGTGAAGCAATATTATTTTAACATTTTGACATAAACTATCTAGTTAATGCAAAGTGAAGTTGATGAAATTAATCCAGTGACTCACGAAATGTATCTTTTGAAAACTGCCTTCAATTTAACAGTAAGAATTAATCATGCTTGAATTGAAATCAAAATAAAACAGGAAGCATGTCTTTCCCCTTCCCCCTTCCCCTTTCCCCTTCTCCTTCCCCTTTTCCCTTCCCCTTGAAATCTTCAGGCATTAAGAAAAATCAACTACAAATATTTCTATGCTCTGTAATTTCTCAAGTGTAGCAGCTAAAGATATTGAGATCTGTGACAAGGGAAGTTGGAAAAATGAGTAGAAGAAAGCAGGAAGTTTCCAAATTGAATTAGCCGTTGGGAGCAGAAACAGTTTCCTTTGGTAGCAGCTCTGTCATCAGGAACGTCTTGCTCTGTCTCCCATTGTCGAGTTAACATCCAACTTGAGGGTGTAAAAACCAGTGTGAAGGCAGCAAATGGGACATTTTCCCCCTTTTCTGCAAAATAATCAATTACTCTTTTGATTAAAGGCAAACCTAAAACTCTGTCTTGCGTTCTTGTTTTTGTATACTCAGACAACCTGTGGGGGGATGTTTGGGGGTTAAGAAGGGGGAGTTCCTTTATTTTTCACCACTGGTTGATCTAAAATCATCTGTATCTGAAGATTTTATGATTGCATGCAACCATCTTTGCTGAACAGCTGAGGAATTATTACACCAATCAGTATTTTACAGTGGTGTGGTAAAAAAAGTTTGAATCCTCAACATACATGGATGTTTTTTCCAATGTATTGCAAATACTAGGCCGTCAGATGAGCTCAAAATATCAATTTTATGATGGCATGTTCAATTAGATTTACTTGATGCAATTTCTTCCAGAAATTCTGCCAAAATATCGCAGAAAAAGTCAGATAAAACGAAAATGTTCTGACATTTCTTGAGAAACCAGTGTCAACATAAGTTTGTGCAATACAAGATAGAATGCAGATTTAATCTTTCCCCTTCCTGCTATTTTAAACCATTCTCCAGTTTTGTCAGTTAGTGTATTTTTATTTTTGATCCATATGGGCTTGTGAAATGCACCCACATAATTCATTTAGAGAATTGCCTGTCAATTATTTCTACCTCTGGCACATGACTCTGAAGCATGATATAGAGCTTCAATTATTTGTCAGGTGGACAGGAAATAAACTATATGGTATAGGGCCATCAAATGCCATGGAGAGTTCAGAGATGTTATGTTGTCATCACCTTCAACCTCTGCAAAGGTTAAGGATACCAAAGGCTTCAATGATCAACAGAAAATTTAAGTGAAAAGTGTTTAAAATAACTGGAAAAAATCCTAAATGGATAGTACTGAATATACTTTTCTTTGCTTTTACAAAACTGTCTATTTTGAAATGTTTTAAGTACAGTTAAGGGATACCTAGATCTATAGGTCTAAATGTTCTATATTCAAAACTAAAGATTTTTCTGAAGTAAATAACAATTAGAGGAGTCTACATACAGAAATCTCAGCAGAATATCAAGAGAGAATGCAGAAACGGCCAAAGGTTGTTGCCACAGGTAGATACATAGTGCTTTGTTTTCCTAAATAAGTTCTGATATAGGATAACTTTTAAGCTAAAAATCCCTAGTTATATTTAACAATATTTACTATTATTCATTTTGAGAAAAATAATCTTGAAGATTTTTACCTGTTTGATGCATTCAGAAAATTTCAATTTTCCCATCTTTGAATCATTATTCTTTTGCTTTTCTCCAATTTTATTTTCTCATTTAACTCCTTCTCCTCGTGTTTTATGATGCATGAGTCACCTTTATGCATCATTTTCTGCTAGCCTTCTTTGCATTTTTGGCTTTGCATCAGCTATCTGACTATGACCTTTAAGGCGATAAAGAATTCTCTCAGACTGTTTTAATTCAATAAAATACTATGTATTTATATGGTATGGAACTGTATCATCTTCTGCTGCTTAAACCTTATCCTATAGTACGTGTTGCTATATGTTTGGATTTTTTTCTAAAACTGACATTCTCTTAAGTGCCAAAGGATATGTTAGATTTCTTGCTAATCAGTAGACAGAAGGCTCTTGCAAGTATCAGAGTTTGTAAGGTTTATTCCCAACAGACTTCATAACTGGAAAATATATGGCATTTCATTGCAGCACTATACCTAGCCATGGTATGTACCCAGTATGATTGCAAACTAGAGGAAGAATCAATTAATCATATTCCTGTCGCCAGGGTTATGAAAACAATTATAGCAAAGACTCAACTGTCCTGTATCACTTGACTGCCCTACTTGGCTCCCAATAAGCTGAGAGCTGTGCAAGATGTCAAGGAGTAATTGGAAAACTTTCTTCCATACTTGATTTTTTCCTGCTTTTGTATTAGCTACATGGGTAAAGAATGAATAACTTAAGTGCAGGAGAAGACAGAACTAATTCATCCAATGAAATTTCATTCTATTTTCACCACAGACAAGTTTTACTACTTGGTATCCAAGGTGTAGATGAAATCCTGACTTCAAACACAGTGGTATTCAAGTGAGCTTGCTGTAGTTGCCAGGTACAGTGATAAATTCTGAGATTTGCTTTTCTGCGAATAAAATTATTGAAAGAATTATTGAGAATTATAATTCAAATTGGTATGAATACCTATTTGTGTGGTAAGAATCGACAGAGTGAGGACAGCAGAAATATGCATGCCAGTTTATGATCCAAGTGGAATCAGAGGCCTGAGAAAGGCTGAAATCTTGTGCTAAAAATCTACGGATAAATAAGTACTAGACCTCCCCCAGGAAATCCTTTCAGTATTTATCCATGCTTCATGTTTGCTGGTGCATCTTAGAAGTTTAAAAGTCTGGTTTTTCTTTCCTCAGATCCTTTGTCCTTTCTTCATGCCATCAGACTTTCTAGACTCATGATGTTGCTTTCCATCTTCTGATGGCCATTATCCATCCAGATTGATGCCTTCCCATCTGGTTTGTGTCTGTCTCAAAGTGGTGAATATAGACAAGGTACTCCAGCTGAGACCTTCCCAAAGCCTTATAGGAAAGGATTATTTACTATCCTTTAGATATACTCCTGTGTATAAATCCCTCTATGGGATCTCCTTAATGCTGCAACACAATATTGCAGCATAAAATATTGTCAGTTCATGTTTAAATATGATTTGCTATTACACCCAGGATGTTTTCTGCTGTTTAACTAGGTATTCCCAATCCTGCATGAGCAAGCACAGGATCTTCTACTGGTTGAATTTTGTTTTCTTTTAGTCTCCGGTTTGACAAACTCATTTGGAATTTGAGATCTTCTTTCAGCAGCCACTTCCAAATTGGATGCATCTACAAATGCAATTAGTACAATCTCTATTCTTTCATCCTGCTTATTAATGAAATATTACCCTCTGGAAAATCTCACTTGCACATCATTCTATTCTGGTACACTGAAACTTACTCTGTCAGGAAGGTTTGTCCAGTCACTGGATCCATGCTGCAGTGCTTCCATCTAAATATCATTTCCACAGATTGCTTCTGAGATTTACCAGATGTGATTTGTTGTTTTCTGTTCCTGATTGAACATTAATAATTTAATTGCTTTCCTTCTACATTTTCAGAGTTTACCTGTTTTATAATGGTCAAAATTAGTCGGATTATATCTTCCACAAACTCCTACTTTTCTATCGTTTCTAAAGACAGCTCCACTCTTAATTTTTTTTATTTTCTTTATTGTTACAGAATATTTAAAGAAAATGCTATAATCATTGACATTTCATTAGTCAATTTTTTTAGTAATCTGGAACGTGTCTTAGCACACCCATCATGACAGATAGAACACAAACACCTCAGTCTCTTAATTTTAGTTTGCTGTCTGAAGAACAACATTACATGTTCATTTTACATGCTTTTACATTATTATTTAATTATTAATTTATCTATTCTGTCTCTGGTATAATAGTTAAATCATTTTAATCTTATTCCTAGATTACCTAGTCCTAAAATTTTCCTCATATTTCCTTTGATATCTTTGCCCATCAGAAAATCATCATTTGTTTCTGCATGATGTGTCTCTGAAACACCACACTTAAATATTCTCATGCAGGAATTTTTCTATCATTCCTTTTGTACTAGGCTTTCTTATGAATAGTACAACAGCTTAAAATGCTTTAAAAATACCTAATTTCTATGCAAATTGCCTACAATATTGTTTGCTCACAGGATGCAATTCTCATCGTCTGATTGATAGAAGGCCAGTAGCAAATCGCATTTCAATTTGTCAACTATTTTGGTATTTGGAATAAGCAGACTGCTGGCTAAGAGCATCTTCTGCATCCATACTTTGGAGACAGGTAATGATGACAGATTTACTCACACAACAGCCTTTCACCCAGGAGGATTCAGAAAATATTACAGAGAGCATGGTTTGAATAGCATTTGCATTTTTGGATTGTTTTATCCACCACAATGAAAGGAATTATGGCAACTGTTTAAGAACCTCACTCCAGGAAGAAATAACATAATATATGAAAAAAACATAAGAACTCTGTGTTTTGTTGAGCAAAAACATAGAAATTTTGAAAAATCCGGTATCATGTATTAACATGAATAGTCTAAAGAATATTAATCTAATTTTATAATCTTTTGTTTCCTTGCATGAATCAAAGGCAGCATGGCAGGTGTTGAGAGGCAATGAAAATCAAGTACTGAAACAATAGTCACAAGTTATTCTGAAATATCATATAAAAATTATGTAGAAATAATCATGTTGACTTGTGCGTATACTGCCAAAATCTTAAAGGAGACACCATCAAAGAGTCCACAGGTATAAAATGATATTGAAAACAAATTTGTCCCCTGGGACTTGGCACTTTTTTGGGCAACCTTGCAAAGGATGGGTGTACTGCATAAAAGAGTATGTATGCAATAGCAGCTTTCATTTTCATAAAAGTTTTAGTTTCATTAAATACAACTTGTTCCCAAACCAACAAGACAACACCATTTGCTCTTACCCCCCCCAAACAACAACAACAACAACAACAACAACAACAATAATAATAATAATAATAATAATAATAATAATAATAATAATAATAATAAAATCCAACCAATGAGTAGATCAGAGTGATTTTAGAAACCTATAGGAGTCAGTGGCCTACATGAAGAAGAAAAAATATTGGTGATGATGACCTCAGAAATAACAGCAAGAACACAAAGTCCTGAGTCTTCAGAGAGAAGGGCCAAGAGCAGTCAAATTTGAGTTGAGAGATGGAGTTGGGGTGGTCCAAGTACCCTAGGTAATCCACAAAGTGTCAAAAGGACATTGATACTGGAAGTCAGCTAATACCATCAGACATCTCATGGAAAGGAAAGCCTGTTCAGTTTCCTACCACATTAAAAAAATAAAGTTCCAACCTGTCAGTGATGTCATGGGAAGACAACACATTTAGGCTTTGTACCAATATTTCCTGGATCATCGGATTAGCCAAGTTCAGAGATTTTGATATTAGATACTTCTTTAAGAAGAGAACTTTAATAATGTTCTTTTTCAGTGCTTTTGCACAGAATCATAGAGGATAGGTTCTTTTAAAAACTAATTTTCTCACGAAGTTTGAAATATTCTGAGGGCTTCTGGAAGCTCTGCACTGCCTAGACCGTAAAAAACCAACAACATACATTAAGGATGAAGAAATATTTAATTTTCCTTGGATGTTTATATGTTCTCCGTGTGGGATGGAGGGCACTGTGGGACATTGATCACACCCATGGTGCTGTAGTGATGACTAGCCCTAATTATTTCAGAAAAATTACCCCATCTTTTATCCAGAAGAAGAAAAGGGAAAGTAATCACATACTAGACCCAAATCTAATTGGATCTTAAACATGGAATAGGCAAAAAATATGTCTTTTAGTCCATGGCTAATCCATGCTGTTTATAGGTCCCTTTTTTCTATTACAAAACTTGAGCACCTCCTATTGTGATGCCTATTACCACAGTTGGTTTTCTCAATGTATCTCCAGGCACCACACTGTATGATAAACTTTTTGGGCTGTGCTCTTTCATTGGGTCTGCTGATGGAGAAATTCCAGCAGCCCCCTTCTGAGGGTTTTTTGTGAAAGAGTAATGATTGCCTTGTTGAGGGAAAAAAAGTGACTTATTTAGAAAAGTATGTTCTTGTAAGCCAGTCCAGCAGAGCCTAAGGCAGGGGGGAAGCAGATGACCAAACCCCTTTTCAGAAGCCTTTATGGATCATACATTGTGTTACAATGTGCATTAATGCAAATTATAACTTCTAATTATTCTACATTGCCCTGAATAGGGGAGATAAAGTAAGGTTTTGTTTTATTCAGGTTAGTATTCTACCACTCAAAATTTGTGTTTCGTGACTATAATGTAACTAAATATTTCTGCAGTATTTCTATAAATGAAGGGAAGAAAACAGGAAAAAATCCCTTTAAAAATAGACAAAAAAAGCGCATGCAGCTACTGGTGGAATACTGCTAGGATGCAAGCATCATAAAGTCACCCTAGGACAAATGGAAAGTACAGAAAAGAGAAGGGAAAGAATGAACTTGTAAGACTGAAGAATGTGTGAGTATAAGTTTGTGGATATAATTGTCCATCTTGAGCAATTGCAGTCCTTTGGAAATGTAAGTATTAAAAAGTAAGTGCCATGTCTTTTCATCATGGGGGATGTTGTGTGAATGGTTACCACTTCCCCGGCAAGGAGTAGCTCTGCCCATCACTTTCTGATTTACCCTGGACAAGCTAGATCAACTTGTAGGTAGAGTTGCCCTGACTCAGGTGACGTTTAACATGACCTATGGTCCTTGAGCTTGGGAAACACAGCCAATGAGATGTAGAGCAGAACATGAAACTGTGATGATGGGGTTGCTGAAAAAACTGCATTTATTCTCCTGCTTAAACCTAGCCTTTTTCTTCACATTTTTCCAGAGCCAGTGCCTGAGAGAAACAGATTTTTTTTTCCCCAGGATGTTACCTTTCCAATATCAGTGGTTGGAAGGTTATCTCCTGATTTTATGTCATACACAGATTATCAATTTTCAGAATTCAGCTTCAAAATATTAAAAATGGACCTGTATAGAGTTTCATAACACATACTTATATGTAGAGATATGACTTATCATGTATTAGCCTGAAGGAAAAGCTCTTTCCTTGGTCCGCGGTTAGACTAAGAATTATCTGGTATTCCTTATGCATGTGAAAATTATTTTAGTAAGAAACTTTGAAGTTTCTGAGCAATAGGATCACACTGTATAAAATAACATTATTATTATTAAACTATTTGCACTAGGAAATGTTGTGCTTTAACTCAAGGAACTTGATGGCTTTCCTGAAGTTATATTAAAATCCTAATAGGTCTGACAACTTTTCTTCAGTTCTGCCACTCTATTGGACTTTAATTAAGACTTTTCAAAAATAAAAGTGATATATATACATTTTGGAAAAGATACAAAATCAATCCATGTTAGATATAAGATATATCTTATTGCTCCTTTTTCTTCTGCAGGAAGATGAACTGTTTTTGATTCTCCTGGCATCGTTAAGTAGGAATACACGAAATTTGGAAAGAAAGACTGTGAAGTTGGTTGGTTTTTGGTTTGTTTGCTTGATTTTTTGTCTGAGATAATATTGAAGTGCCCTGAGGGTTTTATAATGCATGTGCCAGAAAGATTCACTGAATTTCTAATGACCTGGTGGGTTAGAGATTCTAAAGGCAGGCTTGCTTTAAAGCAGAGGCTGTGACTGACTTACTGAACACTCAGTGGAAAAATATATGAAATGAGCAGAGACCATTTCTAAGCAAAAGTAAATTCCTGCCACTTTACACAAAATGAAGTTAAAAACCTATTAAAAATGTAAAGACTTCATTGTCTTGAAGGGATCCAAGGGTATAGAGAAGATTTTTGTGATTGCTCTTTTCTCAGAAAGACTATGTAGAAAGTGATGCTTACAGACAAGATTCATAAGGGAAGATACTGAACAAAGGACAAAAAATTCACCCTCTCTGCATAAGTGTCAAATGGTAATAGCTGACAAAGTAAATGAAATGTAACATGGACACCTATAGACCTGTAGGTAAGACAAGGTGACTTGTGCTGTGACATGAATAAATAGCTGAAATAATGCATATTTCCTGTCCCTGAAATGTCACCTTGTCTGGCATACTGCTGGCCCCAGTCCTGGCTCTGCTGGAGTGCCCTGTTATTGCTACACCACACATATTTGGAGTACAGGGTTTTGGTACAAAGTCTTTCACCAGAAAACACCCATTAGCACCCAGAAGTGCCTATAAAATCTGAGTGGTGTGACAGCCATCTGGGAAGCACAGGCAGGAATAAACATCCTGGGAATTCACAGCAGGAAAAATAATAATTAAAGAGGAAGACTAGGAAAGATCAATTTTCACTGGGAAATTTTGCTCATAAATTCCCATTTCTCAACTTCTCTTGGTAAAAATACAGATGATTCAGGAAGATTCTTCCTGAACTTTAGATCATTCTCTCTCCTTTATCTCCTCTAGAAAGAGATTTATTTGTAATTTTTTGGATTTATTTTATTTTATTTTTTAGTAGTTAGCCTTATTCTTTAGTAGTTAGAATTTTATATATATAAAATCTGCATCAGTTAAGGAACAGAGAGGGAATGATGTGCATTTAAAAGGCAAAAAATCTGTATGTAGCAAGAACAGGAGCTCAGATATTTAATGGATATCTGGATATCTTCCAATATAAATGCAATAGATTTTAGCATCATCTGTTTTGCTCATCCTCTTTCCAGTAGATTTTTATTCTGTGTTGTTTTTTTTTTGTTTTGTTTTTCTAAGTTCATGGATTTCAGTTAATCGTAAATTCCATTACAGACAGTGCAAGTTGTGTATACTAATATATTACTGTAATTTTAAAATGCTACATTAGATTTCTTTAGCATAATGATGGAAATTGTGTTTTCCCAACTATAAAATATAGGTTTTTTATGAAATACATATTAAACACATAATTCCAAACAATAAAGAAAAGAACATTTGGAAAAACTTGTAAAACATTGTATCTAAAAGAAAAATATTTTAAAAATGTAGACGTTTCTATGCATCCCTATCCTTGCAAATACTTATCATTCCTCTACTTCAGTTCAAGCATTTCACCTTTTGACTTCAGCACTGAATTGGATTGCTCATGCCAGCCATGCAGGGTGATTTTATAACTCTGTCTGTCCTTACACTATCAAAGTCATGTGTGCGTGTGTTTGTGTGTGTATAACACTTATATAAATAGTTTTTCTATTTTATCCCTAATATCTTTTAAGCCTAATCAGGATAATCTTAAATTCTGACATTTTTATCTAGGAATCTCTTAGATGACCATGGAGTTGAAACATGCAAATAAAATAGAAGCTGGACTTGCAGGATTAATACACAAGACAAACATATATTGGGAATAGATATCAATTCCATTAAAGAAACATGCTGCAAATGAAAGTCAAAGGTTTTTCTTCTTGTTATGTGTGGATTATTCCGAATAAGCTTTTGCTACCAAAAAAAATAAAACAAAACAAAACAAATCAAATCCCCACAACAAAATGAAAAAGGAAAAAAACCCTCAGACTATTGTCAAGGCAGAAATATGTTGGCTGCCATTCTTCCCATGATTGTGATGGATGTGAGCTGATAGTAACTGAGTAGATGTACAACTGAATGGGTTGTGGAAGACTTTTGGTTCATGTGTGCAGCTGTTCATTTTGCTATGACCCTGAAATTGTTTTGTAATTGAAGTTACCTATTATGAGCAGAGAGCTGACCAACTCCTTATCAGGCAACTTTGTAGTCGAGGATGATCCAGAACTCAGTGATGGGATCAGTGAAGAGGTTCAGCACAAAATGGAAATGGCTGAGGGCAGGGAACCCCTCACATCTCCTTGCACCTCTGTGCCTGCCCCTCTGGCACCAGTGCAGGATTTGCCAGGTGTTTGGCTGAAACCAGTGGGACCCATCTGCTGTAAACCAAAGGCATTTCATGTGCTTTTCCATCCACAGCCTGCTGATAGCCTGGGGAAGCTTATGAGCCACCTCAGAGCTCAACAGTGATGGCTTTTCAGCGCACAAACACTCGATATTATTTCAAAGTTTTATACAAAGATGAAAAAAAGGGAGAGATTACATATTAGAAACTATGTGTGTGCTTATATGCATATGTAAGTAAGTATGCTTATATATATATGTATGTATGTATGTGCAGAGGTATAAATATTGTTCATATTTCACGTCTCTGCCTTAACTGGAGATGACAAAGAAAGTTTCCAGTACATCAGACAGCTGTGTGAGACTACATAATAATCCAAATTACTTTCCAAAGCTTTCATCACAATGACTCAGAACAGCCCACTGTGTGGAATCACTACCACGCTGCATGATCAGATACTTTTTCCAGTGGAAAAATTCAATACCATGCTCCTCTTCCAATGCATCATGATACATTATCTTCTCTTAGCATCTATGGTATTACCTGCAAGTATTTGTCGAGGAAGTTTAAAGGACTAGATAAAACGATGAAGTAGTACTTCCTATAAAAAAAAGGAAAAAATATATTAAAAAAGGAAGAAAGCAAATTCTCTCTTCTCCATTAAGTTCAATGAAGAAAAATATGTAGTAGAGCTTGCTATAATTTGCCTTGAAAAGGCAAAGGTGCCTTGAAATCCACAGAATACTAAGTAATTCTTGGAATCTTATTAGAAACAAAGCTACAGAATCAGCAGCAACCCCTACAAATATTAAAACAAGATCAAAATTATAAATTTCCAAGCATTTCACCTATGTTAAAAAGCAACCAGGCACATACATCTGAAAACAGTCACTATGTTTGTGCCACATTTAAAGGCCCAGAATCTCCTCACTCAAAAGAATTCTTTTTCACTGAGGAAAAAGAATTGAGATTCCTTAAAAGATAAAAAAAACATATGCTGGAGCCTTCAGTGAAGTTACAGTGGTTGTCATCTGGCTCAGGAGATGGGGGAGCTTCTACTCCTGCCTTCCAAGGGACAGGTTTTGGCCTGCAGGAAGGATCTGTGCAAACCCTGCTATATCCAATGCCAAGTAATTTCTGTGTCTGACACTGCTGTATTAAAATAAAATGAATTAGAAAACAAAGATAAAGTAAAAATTTTTCTTTCTCCACTTCTTTCCTGATAATTAGAGATATTATCACTTAATTAGGACTATTAGAAGTTTATTACCAAATATTCTGTTATCAGATTATGCCTTCCAGGGGTATGTTCTTTTTTTCTTCCTTTCTTTTCTACCTTTTTCGCCCAGTAAAACAGTGGCTCTTGCCTTGGTTTCTAAAACGCTAAGTTATTTTACTGCACTTTTCAGGAAGGTGTAGAAAGTATGTCATCATTAAAGAGTTACCTTCCAAGAACACCAAATATTTCAATTTCATTTGTAAACAGACCTCGAGTTGTATAAATATAGAGAAATACTTTCCCTTGCTCCTATAAAGCAAACATTTGATATCTATTTTGCTTTATTTGCTTTCTTCTTTCCTGTCTTTCTCATTCTAAAATAAATATCAGTCAGATTTGCTTGCCACTGATATAACAACAAACAGTGTTATTAATATAAAAATGGTCCCTTGATTCATTTACAGCATGCCAGAGAAAAAACAATCAGACAAAAAAACCCAGAACAATCCCCACCAAGACCCACAAAGAAGTAAACAAATAGATCTTGTGCTGATGAAATAATCCATAACATGCTAAAACCTGCTTCAGGCTAAAACCAACCCACATTTCATTAATACTCTCCTCTAATCAATGGATGATATCAATAAATGGCAATTTATCCCACTCATAGCAAAGGAATGAACAGAAAATACAAACACAGCTTGCTGAAATGGGAGCTATATTAACAAAAAATTGAAAAGGACCTCCTGGGCTTTTATTTCTAACATTATTCTGTATTTTCCATAGTGTTTTTCTCAGGATGTGTGGTGGATTGAAGTTTGGCTCCAGTTGTGAAAAATGCAGATGCAGGTGAGGACTGAGCTGCACCATTACTAAAACTCGTCTTAGTTTCTGCTACTGTTGCTGGTAGCATCGCGGCTTGTGTGGGCCCTTATGCCTGCAGCTGGCACCCAGAGGGAGCCAGGTCTGTACTCTGCTGAAGCTCTGGGATCTGCTGAAGTGACCTGATGAATTCCAGTGAGGGGAAGGGGCTGAGGGCAGACAAGACACCCCAAAGCAGCCAGACATCTCCTGCCTGCACAGGCAGCACCAGTGGGGCAGTGGCACCTTTTTCCTGCCTCCCTGTGTGCCTGACTGTTGTGGAAAGTGATGGAAATCCCTGTGTATTGCTAACAAGTAATGGTACTGAAATCTAAATGTAAGTTGTAATAAATACACGTGAGAGAGAATACAGAATTGGTCTCTTTCTCTTCAAAGTACTTGAGACATGTTAAAGCATTCAGAAGGCAAGATATAATTTTCTGTTGGAAACCCTCTTTGTGAGAAAAAAACGGTAAAAGTATTTACTTTTCAGTGAAAGCACAGCTGTCTGATCTGGAGTCCATTTCCAGCCAACTTGACTTCACACTGAGAAAGAAAATCTCTGCCTTTCACGTGCTTCTGATGGCAATTTTTTTCTCTTAGTAGTTTTTAGCAAAGTGGAATTTGGCAGTGAAAGAATGTTATGTATCTGCCAAGAAGTAAGACACTGAAGAAAAGGAAGAACCTCTGAAAAAGCTTTAGAGCTTATTTACAGCTCATAATGATAAGACCTTTCCCCTAGAGGTCCCCAGAGAGTCCATCAGTGATACTTAATGTAGAAGTCCAGTAGAAGAAAACAACATAATTTCAGGCAAAGTGAAATAATAACTGATTTTTGTCTTGGATTCCCCACTGTATGACTTACACTACAAAACATTTCAAGTATTAAATAAGGGAATAATATAAAGACATCTAGAGAAAAAATATTCTTTGATCTTTCAAGAAATCATGTTCCAAGGTAGTAATAGAACTTCAAATACAGTGGTTATCTTTTTTTTTCTTTTCACACCTCTATTTTATCTAGAAGAGTTGCTTACTGCATTCTGTAATTTTCTTCATCTTAACTTCTTCATAAAACCCCCAAATAAACAAAACACACCCCCCCCCCAAAAAAAAAAAAAAAAAAAAAGTAAAAAAAAAAAAATTCAGCAGTGTAAGTTTCAATGGGGTAACAGAAGTTGCAGTTTACTTGAGTAGGGTGAGGAGAAAAATTATTTTAAAAAGAATCAGAATCCTGCAATTTTTCATTTTCTTTTTCACTAAAGAACATTTTTTAACAGCACATCAAGAATTGCAGTTCTGTAAGGGTAAATATAAACATCTAGCCATGACAACAAGTTTCAAGGTCCTCATTCTCTCATTCTTGGCAGAATAATTTTTTTTTCAGTTTTGTGGTCTTGCTTGACTTCTTCCAGATGCTGAAGCACCTGGTTTGCTAGAGGGAGCTAATGAAAACAATTAAAAGTATGACAGAATACCCAGAAAATGGAGGAATTAATAATTAATTTTTTTAATCCTGAATGACTGAGATGGAAACTGCTTTGCAGTATTTGAGGTTAAAGAAAACACAGTAGAAGTGGAAAAATGCCACAAAGGGTTGAAAATAGTGCTCAGCTTCACATACAGCATTACCCATCAAATGACAGTACATACACATATGCATGTTATATGCAGAACTTTATATAATGTCCTTCTTGATTAAAGAACACCCTCCTCTATCTGCAGATGCCAGATAAAGAGAGATCATAAAAATATATTTAATTTATGTTAGTTTGAGGTATGAATGTAACTATAATTACTGATATTAGCATGGTTTTAACCTTTCAAAATAAAAGAAATAAAAGTTAGGTAGGGGCCCATTCTAAGGAAACAATGAATGGAAGTAAAGTTTCAGTTTGTAAATACTATAGTAACTACATACTATACTATAGTTTTTATATACTATAATTCCTTTAAAGGACACGTCAAGTTTACTAAACACAGCTTGAGTCCCTGCAAACTGTAGGGATGAGAAGATAACTCAATCACCAGCAGTTTATGCTGCTCCCACTCCTTCTGTGGAAGGCTGTACGGCACTGTATGAAGTCCATGCATTGGCACAGGTGGGAGTGGAGCTCAGAAGTAACTGTGGTTATGTCTTTAGAGCAGAGATTTCTTTCCTCCACTGCCATGACCCAGTGAGTGAGTGGGCTGCCAGGTCCATGCTTAGACCCCTGTGAGGAGCTGAAGGGGCTTTTCATACATGGAAATCCTCACCAGTGCCAAACCAAACAAGGCAATGTAGAGTCAGAAGCAGCACATACAAACCCTTGCCTCTCTCCAGAAGAGCCAGTGTTCCCACACACATTCTCCCTCATAACTCATCTTAAAGCCCTTTATTTTGCTCCAAGGCCGTGGTTAACCCTTTAGGTGCTAGGAATGAAATCCCTTTTGCTCACATACCAGTTTTTCATTTCGCTTAAATGAAAGTGCCTTGGACTTAAAGGAAAAATATGTTTCAAAGAAAGCTTCCACAAGGTAATTACTTACAATAACTATGAGCACTGAATGCATAATATGAAAGAACATGTGTGTTAATGTTATGTTTGATTACATAACACTGATTTTTCTAAAAATGTTTGAAACTTTTATTTGGGTGTAAAATATAGGAGTAATTACACATTAACACGAAACCAAAATAAGATATTTAATTACAAACCATCAAAGTTAGTGCATTTCTCTAAGCACAAGAAATGAACTCACAAGTAGCAGTAAAACTTTTATATGTGTGACATTTCACCATTCTGCATTCGCAGTTTGCATTAATGATAATGCATGAATACTACTCTCCCACTGCACAAACCTTTCCTCTGCACTCCTTGAGGGTCTTTTGCAGACAACATGCATTCTTTTAGGTGTATTTCAGTTTTATATATATAGCTGACTGAAAAAACTAAGCTGGAGCAAATAGTAGTGGTATCTGTGCATACTCCCCTGAGTCAGAATTGAAGTCTTCTCTCTCTCCCAGATTTATCCTGCTTGAGAGACAACTTCCAGGGTGGAAGACGTGTTTTTCCTCTTGCAGGGCAGCAGGGAGATTTGAAAATACTGAGCAGTCATAGCAAAACTGGGGTACCAGGCATTGCAAATTCTTGCAGGCTGCTTTCCCAGTGAGGAAGAACTCTCTGAAGCCTGGACTTAGTGCAGGATTGCTACCTATGAAGTCGAGATGGCAGTTGCCCTGGACAAATGGCAGCTGCATGTGCTGTATTTCACTATCAATCTGCACTATGGGAAATCCACTTATCAGCAACCCATAGCAAAATTGACTTGACAGCTAGAAAAGTGGCCTGGTGGTGACAAAGAGGAAACTTTTGGATGGAAACAAACAGAGATTTACCTCCAAGGGAGGGGAGGAAGCAAAGGATTTTTTGAGAAGTGGAAAGACTGAGATTGAGAATAACGAGACTTTGAAGGAAAGCATATACCCCCTATATACCTAGGAACAATAAATCTTAAAGCAGGTGAAATTCTTTGAAATTCCCTCCACCTCACATGCCTTTTATGAGAAGTTCTGGTTGATTGTTACCAAGAATTTCCATAAAATTATTCAGATGATGTGAACCATCACAGAACCATTTGTATTTCTTCAATTAGTGAAAATCTTCCACAACAGCCAGATGTCCCACATTGGATGTTGCAGGGTATGTTTCTGTGTTAGTTTAGTTAGTTAGTTAGTTAGTTTTTTTAGTACTGAAGGAACATTATTTAATTTTTGTTTTTACCTCCTCTCTGATGTAGGCTGGGTATCTTGTGGAAAAGATAATAAGGTAAAAAATGGATAAGTATACTCATGGAAGCTGGAAAAGATGTATATGAACTTTAATGAGTTCAGTGGCATAAAGATAGTTACTAGGTAATCTTTTCTCCATCTGTCTGCTCTCAGAAAATCATGCAAAGTCCCACTGCCTTTATCCTCCCAAGCAGTGGAATACGTTACTTGGAAACAACCAGTCATTCACACAAAAATAACCTTTCCATGCCTGTCACCAATAGCCATAATTCTGTGTAAAAAAAGAAAGCCCTGAGGTGCTATCCTTCATCTACTTTTAAGCAGCATTCTATGAACCAAAATGCATATTTTCTGTGTGAATTCCTTGAGGGGAAAATATTTCCAGTCTTATTTACAGTTAAAAAAAATACAGTGGTTTCAATTTTAGGTCTATTTAGTTTTCTGTTGTGAAATGGAAGTATTAGTGCTTGTCTGCAAGAGCATGTGAACATTAATAGTAAATGAAAGCTCCATAAATTGCCATGATTAGAACTAAAACCAACAAACAAGTGCAGGTGGGCTGCTTTTTTTCTATGGATAATGAAAATTTGAGTTGTGTTTTGAGTTTGAAGCAAGAATATTGAACCAAATCTGTGCCATCCATCCATTTGATGCCAAACGGAGTTTGAAATTGTTCTTTCTACCGATGTTTGCCATACTTTTGAATGCTAAATTCCACTACAGAAAATTGAAACCAGCTGTGCCTTCTTTCATCTCACCCATATGCTCTAAAATCTTTGCCAAATAAACTCCATAGCTTTTCCTGGTAGGACGTCTTCTTTCCTGTTGTTCTTTTGAGCAATGAAACAGCTATCAGAACCGGAATTTGGATGCCATCAGTGACTGGATTAACATGAAGAGGAATTATCTCCGTAGCTGGAGAGGTAGCTGTTTGGCACTGCAGGAGCAGCATGGCCTTGATCAGTGAAAGTTCATGGGGTAAAAGGGATGGCAGCACAGGAAACACATGGCAGCATCAGCATAACTGTCTTTTGTCCATGCTGCTGGGTGGGTTTCAGAGCAGATTTGGATCCTGAGGAATGCCAAGTGGTCACTCAGAGAGGTTGTGCTGTCTCCATTTTTTGTGGGTGTTCAAGACCCAGATAGATAAAGTCCTGATTAACCTGATCTGATCTCAAAGACGATTCTGCTTTGAGCAGGAGATTAGACTACAGGCCTCTTGATGTCCCTCTTAACCTGATTTGCCTGGTGGTTCTGTGATTCTGGGACGGATCTATAGCCATGCTTGGGGTATTTTCTTTGCAGCAATAATAGGCAGGATTTTTCTGTGGCCAAAATAGGCATTGTAACCATTTTCCTGTCTTTTCTGGCACAAAAACATCCATAAATTCAGAAACAACTATGGTCTATTTTAGTATTAAGCTGTACTTCATGTAGAAAACCTAAGACCATGTTCACAATGAAACACACATCATGGAGCAGAAAAATGTTTAGCTGCCTTAGCTTTTACTGATATTTTCATATAGATATTGCAGCCTACCAAGGGGTCTGTGAAGAAACTGTTTCTACTGAGGTGAAGTTACGCTCTGAATCAGGAAGACACTAAAGGCTGAAGACCTGAACAGGCCTAGGTTCTAGGATACAAAGAGAACAACATAAAATATGTTTCAATTCCAGGAGATTTTGAAATGTTTTTTATTTTTTTCTACGAAGGGTTACAAAAAAGTTCCCATCATGATAAGGACTGAGATCCAAAACACCTGTACAAGTTGACAAAAGTTTCAGGTTGGGAAAACTGAAGGTCAGCAGAGCATTTCCAGTCAGTATATGAGAGATTCTGTGCCATCCCCAGCCCTTCCCAAGCAGGTAGATGCCACAGTTGCTTGAATTCTAAAAGGCCTTTCTCATCTTCTACCTGCACTGAACATTTTCCTGCAGATAAAAGCAGCAGCTCTGACAGTTCAACCTAAATATGTTTGTTCTGTCACTAATAACATATCCTGTATCTCACAAGTTGAAATAAAAGAGAATTTACAACTAATATCGACAAATATTCACCAGCAGGTTAACTTTTGTCATTTGTTCTCTGAAGGCAATGAAAAAATTAACCTGTCAGAATCTTTTTTTATTTAGAAGAGCACCTTATGAGCTTCTGTAGAAGTGAGTTAAAGCTTAGCTAGCTAGCATGAGTCTGAGTAATGGCTCTCTTACTACAGCTTAGGAAAAATAGTCTTCATAGGAAAAATAGTGCTACATGGGTTTCAAAGAGAACATCAAGCACAAGAAATTTTTATGGAATTAGGTAACGGAATTGTGTCACCTACCTTTATGAACTCATTTTCTTTCCAGAGGATAAATATTTTTTCTGCTGTTGCCCTGCTGCACTATGATATCCTTTGATGATAATAGGATTTTTCATGTAGTCAGACTATGTGATAATTGAGTGTATACAGTAAGCATTCTGCACCCACTAAAGTAGAAGGGAAGTGGGATGAATTGTATCTAGTGGCTAGGCCTCTTTGAGGAGACAAAAGGTTTTTGTAACTAAAACTTCAAGAGGCTCTTTATAAGGAGACGTGCCAATTGGTTTAAGTGCAAATCATGGGAAAAAAAATACAAAAACCCGTGCCATAATGACCAGGCTAAAATTCTATGCCCCAAAGAACTAAATAAATGAAGCTCAGAATAAATTAATTTAGAAAAAATGTTATATTGAATGTAGGGCACATCGGCTAGTTTTTGTGCTAAGAAAAAGGGAATTTAAAGTCTTGGCTCCTTTTCCCAATAATATACCTTTCTCAAGCCATTTAAATAAAGATTTTACTAGGGTTATTCTTACAGCATTATATTTCACACCTCTCAGTGGTTTAGTTGGTCCAGTTAAATCATCTGTGGATTGTAAAATTTTCAACACAAGTGCAAGTGGCAAAATCAAGTCTTGAAACTATTTGGACAACAATTCACACATTTTTAACTTTGTGGCACTGTTGGATGTAATCAGGTGTTATTGATGAAAATAAGTTTAAGCCAAATAACGTGCTCTAAAGAAACAGTAGAAATAAGTTGGATACTATATTTTTAGCATAGGCACTTCCATTTTCCCAGTTCAAATCTTCTCCTTTTTAGCACATGCAAGAATTAAACATAATGTTCTCTATATTTCATTTTGAGTAATGGAAAATCCAAGGCTTTTCTGAGACTCCTCTTACAAATAACACCATAACCTGTAAATAAATTATCCTCTCTCACAGAACTGCTATGTGCTTTCATAAGAGAATGTTGAGTACTTTCCTGGAAAGCCTTTTAGGCACCAGATCAGAACAGAAGACACAATTGGCTCTTTGTAGCTGCCTTTATTACTCATTTACTACTTCCTCATTATGTTTACAGGATTATATCTGCTTCTTTTCATTCATAATATTTTATTATTTTTATTTGACAGATAGGGCAATTTCTCTCTTTCTTTTCAATATCAATCTTATTTGTGTTGTTGGTTTCTGCTTCTCTCCCTTCTCCCTGTGACTTGTTAACAGTGGCCATCATTCTTAGCCTTCAACAAGCAGATTTGTTTTCTTGCTTCATCTGTTTTTGTATTTCAGAACTTGAGTTGTTTTTCTTTTCCCTGGTTTTCTTCACAAGAGTGGAGCAGTGATTACTGCTCACTGGAGGACAGTACCGTGGGCTTCATTGCTCTGCTGATTGCCTGAAGGACTCCTTTGATACCAATGACCTCCAGCCACTCACTTGAAAATGTAGATGTTCAAGGAAAGCACACGTTAAATGTTTTTTGCCACTGGTATTTTCTTCATTCCTTTTGAAAAATCCAAGACCCTATCCAAGGAAACAATCAGCCACATAGGCCAAAATAACACACAGACACAGAGCTACTCATAGATTTGTTCCTGTACACAAATACTCTCCCATGGCACAACCAACAGCCTTTGGATTTTCTTCCCAAAGAAATCTTAATCCAGAAGTGAAACCAGAAGACCTGCTACCAGATTTTTTTGTTCATTGTCTCCAGTACAAGTCATGTTGTGGCCACAAACTCCTGTAGAAATATGGGGGAAAAAAGAGCCCAGATGTGTGTCAGAGTTTCCCCATATGTCAGAGAAGATAATGTTCATTCTCATAATGCAAATCTTTAAGTAAACCTGCTTCTCAGACATGCTTCTTTTGTGTCCTCTTCCAAATCTGCCATCCATATGGATAGAAGTACAATACCAGATGAACAAGTGAAAATACTGTTGAAACTTTGACCACCCATATGCAAAAATTTTACCAGAAAAAAAAGACTAGCTGTGTTCTGATAGTCCTCATCTCTCAGTTATTCAAATGCTCATAAAGTTAACCCTATGTTCCAAAACCAGAGTGCTCATCAGGAGAAATTTTAAAACCAGTAAACACTCAGGACACAGCTCTTATGTTTGCAATGTAAGGGGATGAATGTCATTGCTTAATATTCTTCAGCTGTGTCACTAGAGTTTAGACATAAGGATTAAATGATAAAAGAAAGTGAAACTGTTGTTTAGTTTAATTTGTGCCATGCTGGCAAGACTTGGGATTGCACTTTTCATTTCAAGCTCTATCTTACTTGTAATATTATTAAGGAAGCTTATATTACTTTGGCATTGTAATATGCCCAAAGTAACCTCACAAGTTCTGAAACAGCAGAAGCCCAGCTTGCTAGGCTTTCATGCCCTGAGGCTCACAGCTGTGTCTGATTGTCTAAGTGTGAGGTAAAGTTGAAGCCAACACTAGTAGTGTCTATTAACCTATTTTCAGAACAGGCTGTGGAATTTGCTGGAAAATGGTGCCTTGCTTTACAGATGGCAAAATGAAAACAGACCAGTAAGCAGAAATATAAGGACTAACAGTAAGAGTAGATTCACATAAAAACATTTTCTCTCAGAATTGAATCTAAAAAGCTGTAAGAGTTGCTAATGCCATTAAAAAAAAAA
>VXBN01012045.1:0-18638 GCA_013397395.1 Sinosuthora webbiana | reverse complement strand
AAAAAAAAAAAAAAAGTGGTATCGAGGGTTTTCAAATAACAGAAGATTTTCAAAACTGAACTAACTTCTCTAAATGCATTTAACTTCCCATATCTGATTTTTAATAGCCATGTCAAAAATTCTTCTTTTTATCTGTCTGTCCCTCCATACCTCTCTGTGTCTATCCATATGCCTAGACAGCTCCAAGAAGAGTATCTAAAGGACTGAGTAAAATCCTGCTTTTATGTTAACTTTAGTCATGAAATAGATGAGGATTTTTGCAGTTTACCTGACTGTCAGAAAATTTCCTGGCTTCCATACACCAACCAGAACAGATTTATTTGTCTAGTTTGCTTTGACTACAAAATTAAGCTAATTTTTCTTTGATGTTTCCCCAAAATCTTACCTGTATGTGGTGATGTTTATCACTTTGAATTCAGCCCAGGCAGGAACCCAAAACCATTGGACCTGAACTGTTTTTGAAGCCAACTAAGTGTAAGGTAACAACTGCTATAGTTGTCCTAGATCACCCTTTAAAATCCATTTCCTCTTAATTAAGCCATTTAAAAATAGAAGAAAGGAATACGTCACAGAAATGTACCACAGCTTGATTCCTGACTGTGAGATTTGCTTTCAGACTATATGCCATCAGTTTGAGACAGCCTGAATCTTATGAGCATATACGATTGGAAGGGATTTCTCTGTATTAAATTAAAAGTATGAAAGTTACTATTGGGAGTTGAAACCAAACCCAAACTTTCTGGCCAGCCACGAGATGAAGTTGGAAAATAAGAAACAATAAAACCCAAGCAAATCAGCCATGTTCTCTTTAAAGTGAATGGACAATTTGTCATTGGCCTTGGTAGGAATGGGATCTCTCCCAAATTCTTCACTTCTTGTAGTAGAAAAAGGAAACTGAAATTCATGTTGACATTTTCCCACTCCTAATCTCATTTCCTCATTTTCCTCTCTCTCCCTCAAACCAAATTCTCCAGGGAACTTCAGAACAGAATAGCAAGTATGAGTGGAGGGCTACAGAAAGGATGTGATAAGGCACATGCAAGGCCACTTATGTTTTGCTGCATCAATGTGCTGTGCTTACAGCTTACAAAACTTTGCTTTACTTAAGTCTAGGCTGTGCCTGATATAGATCCAGGTATTTTATAAGCAAACAATATCATCCTCTGACTGGCTGCTTGAGTGGGCAATTTCCACCTCAGTGGTAAAAATGAGAAGATATTTTAATACCACTGAAAGCACTGGGGGGCAGTGTGATATAGAGAAGCATACACTGGCACATCTGCTCTGCCATCTGCCCAGGGTGTCCCAGGAGGGTCTCATGACTTTACCTGGCAGTTCTGCTGTACCTCCTTGGAGGACTGAGAGTATGAGTCTGTGCTCTGCCTCTTCTGGGAGGATGGAGCACTGTAAAATAAACTATGATGTAATGTGAAGAGTCTGACAGTCTGAAAGGTTTGACTTACCATGAATGTGCTCTGAATAGGTGGATGCTTGTTCCTCTGTAGGCACATATGAACTGTGAGAACAAAAAACATTAGTCTCTGTGCTTGGGTCTGTGACTTGTGACTGTGTCCGGAAAGAAAAGCAAATACTTTCTATTATTTCTGAAGTGAACTTCTTCCTGAGGGCAGAGTAAGAAGAGTGGTATGAATTGTTATCGGCTGTTGCATGTTTTCTACTTGAATTCTGCTTGTTTGTTTGTTTGTTTTCAGTTTATTATTTCTTATCTTTTACAAAAGCAAGCAAGCATACTAATCAATTTTATAACATCAGCTAACCTGGAAAGCAAACAAAAGGTTTGCACGCAGAGGCGAAACAATATACAAACAAAACATTTCCCAGAATGTGCTTATGTAAGTTATTGATTATTTCTTTTAACATCATAGGGTACTACTGTTCTTGTTGGCCTTTTAATTCAGAAAACTCTCTTCTGTAGGACTACACTAGAATTTCTATATTATTCAGAGAAATAATGGAAACCTGGTGGTTTTTTGAGCAACCAGAATGTCTAATGCTGAGGTTTTAATTCTGTAATTGAAAGCAGTCATTCATAAGCATGATCTTTACAAACTTTTATATGAAAAGAGTACTCTAAAGAGATTACAGTATTATAGGCCTAGCAAAAAATCCCCACGTTATTTTCTGGTTCAAGAGCAGGAGAGCAGTTACTGGTTTAATAATGGAATGAAGGCTACCTAGAAATGCTGTTGGAGGGTAATTTCCACTCAGTTATGTTAGAAGAAATTCTCACCTTGGGGCTCTCTACATGACCTAATGTATTATGCAATGTCTCAGTTAACTAGAATATGAAAGGCAGTACAGTTATAGTTTCAAAGAACTCTTTCATGTGGTGCATTGTTTCTATGTTTCTAGTCTTCAGCCGAAGGTCATATCTTCAGTCAGTCACTCTTTCCCTGCAGTGTATCCAAAATAATTCTGAAAGCAAGAGCTGCAATCTCCTCTGTCTCATGCCCAATAACCCTGCTGTTATTAACTCCTTTACAGCGTCCGTACCTGCACCTATATTTTCCAAAAAAACTGATAAAAGCAGAAAGGGAAGAAAGTGCTGAGAAAAAAGCTTTACTCAAAAAAACCCAATCATGGCTCCACAAGGCTTCCCTGGTATATGTAAGTCTCCTAACTAAGCCAGCAATGCAATGAAAGTGAACATGACTCTCTTTTCCATTTTTTTTGTTTTTGAGAGTTCTATGCAAAATTAAAACAAAACAAAGCCAAGAAGCCTGAGAAATTTGCTTATTTCATTATGACATTTATCTCTGTCTTAGGGGTAAACCTGTAAGGAACGTGTCCAAACTTGACTCATGCAAAATAGACATTTGGACAGTCTTGATTTCATAGTCAGGCCATACTCCTACTTTGGATCTGATTTCCACACATAATTTTAATTGTCTTTTGCTATTTAAACGTCTTTTATATAACTGTATGTAAGTATATAAAGATAGGTGGTGTTGTCATACACATGCTGTATGTGCCAGAAAACAGGCTTCATATGGAAATGTGCATGGAGTTAAACAAGGATACTGTCATCCTCTGCCTTTTATGGAGGAAACACCTGAAAGCATAAACTATGATGAAGACTAGCCCATATTCTGTAAGGTGCTGAGAAGGGATAGAGGAAGGTTGTAGCCAGCAGAGACAGAAAGGTATTCAGCAGCACTGTTAGGGGGTTTTGATACTGTCAATATTAGTGGCTGACCTCATGTGTCTGAATAATATCCAGGAACTCACGAAATGAAAAAAAAGCTACAGCAAACACTAATTAAATGTGTGCTCTCTCTCTCTTTTAGACTATTTAGCACACATAGAGGTTAAGCCCTAAAGAACAAAATGTGCAGCTTATTGAATGCAAGAGAAAAATACAATGAAAAAATCCAAATCACTCTCATTGGAAAATGAATTTGTTTCTGCTCACTGTAGGTTGATGATTCAGCCCTCTTTCCTTTTCAACACACATAAAATCTGCAAGTAAAACTCATAGCCACAGGTTTTCTTTATATTCTCTAAAAAGTGCAAGGGAACATGCAAGACACATGTGCCACTTCACCAAGTTCATTTGAAAGAAGGTCGTTTAGATAGTCTGAGAAAGTAGCACTTACTGCCTCTAAATTGCATAGAAAATAAGTTTTTTCAGAGAATAGGCCAAGGCCTGGGATTCGGACAATGTGACGAGTATTCAGAGGGCAACATTAAAGTGCTGTCTTGAGGCACTTCAGTTCTTTAGCTCTCAATGTCATTTTCTAAAGCCACTTCAGATGATGGCAACAAGACAATTAAAAGTGGTTATTGTTATTCTATGTTATTTTCCAAGATTCAAGCTGCGGAGAAAATTCTAATCCTATCTGTAGGATTTTTAAGATTGAACTTCCATAACCTCTGCATGCATGTTTTTATATTCTGTACTGATAGACTTCAAATCATCTCATTATCTTTCATACCATATACACCCAAGTACCTTATTACTTCTCCACCATCAATCTTTGTCATCTTTATGTCTTTACATCTATCAGCTTCCTTCTCTAAGTGGAAGCCAAGGTCTACACCCTTGCATATTTTTATTCGCATTCAACAGCAAATTCATACAGCATACAGAGTAAAAAGTGGTATGTTTTTCAAGTGGATTCTTTTGGGATATTATAAACCACACATTTTAAAAAGCTTTTTAGTAATACTAAATACCAATAATGTCCATTATTTTCTCTGAAGACACGCATGTACTTACTGAACTTAACCGAGACCCATCTTCTGTTGAGGAACCTTTTGTTAAAGCAGCAGTAGGTAAAGTGCAGGACTCCATGAAGGAGTCATATTTAGGGAAGGTACCTTTATTTAGGATCCCCCATTAGGCATCTTCCCTTGTGGTCTGCCCTTACACATTTTCAGTCTTGCTCTCCCTGGGCTCTTGGCCTCTCCATTGTCTGACTTTCAGGTCCACGATAGTTGTAACTGTTGATCTGAGCCATTTGCCTTCGCTTTATGCGACAGGACCAAGTAAGCTGGGTGTCACAAAGGTCTTGCAAAATTTATTATCCCAGAGCTGGCAAGGTGTCTAAAAGTAAATCGAATCCATCTAGCTGTCCAAATCCATTTTCACTATTTCCTTTCACAAAGGGAATAAGACCTGGCTGTTGGTTTAGGAGGCACCTTTCAGAGTCTTCTACACTCTGTGGTGTTTGTGGACAGCCTAGAGACCACAGACAACAGTACTCTGGAGTGAGATGAAAACTCAACGTAGCAGTCATGGTTGGGAGGATCATCAGTTGTAGCTATATCTAAAACTTGTGCCTCCATCTAGAAACTTCAAATAAAAGTTTTAGGCGTAAGAATGACAGTGATATTAGACATGGTTGTCCCAGATCTTTCACAGTGGCTCTATTCAGAGAGTGTCTTTGAAGAGATATGTTATTGATTTCTATGTAGCCAGTGAAGGCAGATTAAGTTCTCCACTTTTGTATATATTTTGTATAAAGTGATACATAGAGAGATATAACTGGAGATGGACCTGGATATTCTCCAAACCCATCCTTATTTCCCATCACAGCAACTGAGTGGATATGAAAGAGACAAATAGCATTCATTGAACAATCATATTACAAATGACATTAGAGTTGTACATTGTTTTCTAAGATATAAAATTGATCACAAATTTCATTTGAAGGTACCCATTGACATGGAGATGTTCACTGCAGATTATATTAATAAATAGGCATGACATCATTCTTTACTTAAAAGAAGATGTGCTACACAGTCAGATTATATAAACGTCGCTGGAAGTCTAAAGAGATATATTAGGAAGTTGTATTATATATGCTGAGTTAAGTCCAACAGAGCTGAAAGAGGGATCTGCAACTTTTGCTTTGGATCTCCAGAGCTTCATCTGTTGGCAGAAACATCTTTCCTTGTTATTCAGACTTTAATCACAGCTACTGACAAGGACAACGTCATTCCAGCAGACATTAATAAACACACAATACCACTAGACATAATGTCATAGACACAAATGATGAAGAAGAGAATGGAGAGGATGCTCTGATAGAGAGCCACACTTTTGTCAGCTGGATACTATTGTTATGAAAGCAAGTAACCCAGTGTAATCCTTGGAAAGGGACTTGGTTACTAGCATACTTTTAAAACCACAGTACAGTGTTTTTAAAATCTCTTGGAAATTCTAAAAAGGTGTATTTTTCTTTGCTTATTGGGAAAGATTGTTTCATGTCGACCACTAAATTTCATAATTTTTCAGCGTTAGAATGTTTCTAGAATGTTAGAATGTTTGTTAGAATGATTTGATCTTTATCTTACTTCCCTCTATTTTTTTCTTCTCTGGCTTCCTTCCTGTGTTCTTCTCTCCCTTAGAGGAAGTGAAGGAATTACAGGGCTTAGCTTCTTAACAAGCAAGCAGAGAGAAGTGAAGCTGTAAAATGAAATTACTATTTTGGCATCCAGGGCAGCCATATTTCTAGATATGTATTATCTAAACATATCTGCTGGGATTCTGAATTAAATGGTAGAGTAGAAATATATGATCAGAATAACTATCCCAAGCATCCCACATTGCTACCCCCTTAGCCTTGCACAATGGAGGTTGGGCACCAAAAATGCTGCTGTTCCTTTTTTTCATTAAATCTGAACATGAAGCACTGCACTTGGTGTCAAAATGATTCCACAATTGGATTTGTCTTTGTTGGTCAGTTGCACCATGTGGCCAGAGATCCATATCACCATCTGACAGTATTACTGAGTTTTACCCTGCTTGTGGTGAATTGCAAAATGTGTTTCATGGTGGACATTTTCCCACAGTAGTGAATGAAATGGCAGGGAAATCTCTCTGAAGAGCTCACCAAAGCTATTGAGGCAACCACAGCCATGCCATAAGGCTAGCTTCAGATTGTACTTTTGTGAGAAATGTTGCAATAAAACTCTAGATTTCACAAGGGTCAAACATTACTAAAGAGCTCACAAACTACTTTGGTGTTCCTGTTTCCCCATGAAACTAAAAAATCCCAAACACCAAAATTTTTTCTCTGCACTTCATAAGTTTGTGTATGGTGGAGATTCATACTTTAAACTGTTGCTCCTTCATGAACAGGTTAGATAAGTACTAATAAGAGTCTTTTGCCTATTAACCATTTTCATTCAAATGTATGTATCAGTAGAGGAAAAGACAAAATATTTAGGTGAATATGACCACAGATAGAAGTAAGGCTCTGGAAATCTGTTGACAGTGGAGAGAAATCACTTGACAAAACAATCTCTCTGATGGAGTATTCCTTCTTGAAAATCTGACTTGCTTGTGAAATGCTGATAGTAATTTTGATTGGGAAAAAAAAAAAATTGCTACCTATTTACAATTAATTTAAAAAGTATTTCAAGTGAAATGGAATAATAAATAAATAATTTTGATTGAGCCCAAACCAGTTTAGAACCACTCGGAGATTTATTTTTTGTTTGTCTTTACTGTGCAGTGCACTATGATTACCATTTAACTACATATTTATCTTGCTAAGTTATAATTCTTCCACCCATTATTTTGGTTTTGGGCTTTTTAGTGACCTCAAAATGCCATGTTCATGCTTTGAAATAACATACTGTATATATTTACATTAGCAAGAACAAACGTAGCATTCCATGGACAACCATGGAGATACCAATTTTTGCAAAACACTTCCATTTCTTCATAGCAAAAACAATTTCTTGTGTGCTTAAATAGCAAAGTAAGGTTCACCTGCATATGCTGTGCTTTTGATGCCTTCTGAGCTTCAGTAAATTACTGAACTTTAAGAAGAGCAATCAGAGTGGTAAAAAGCAATTCCTAAGCAATTACCTTTTTAGCAAGAGGCATATAATTTTTAATTAGGCAATTCAGGCATTGTTTAAAGTGAAGTTGCAATTAGGTAACCTTCACTTACTTAATAAATCATCATTAATTTTAATCAGGAATATTTGTTAGTTTTGTCATTAGAAAAAAATAATGAAATTCTGATTCAAAATTCACATCTATCTTGATTCAGTGTGCTGCAACATTGTTTCAGTGAAAATATCTCTTCTTCCTGACATCCCATTAATTAAATGACCCTCTCTGCAATACCATGATTCATGTATGTAGATTAATAATGCCGTGTTTTACAATTCACTCCTAAACTATCAAGGATGCTGCTATGGCATCTGGTTTTAATAAAATAGTGAAAAGTTTACATGGAATTTGATTGCATAATTTACAAGAATTTTATAGTACTTTAATTGAGTTATTAATAAGTTTTCCCTCATTTTTTTACTGATTCTGAAAGGTCATCATAAATATTTCATAAATAGTTCTTAATGAATGTTACTTCTGCAAATTCTTCTTTAAATGAGCCATCATCTTCTGGATATATTTCAGTATCCACATACAATAAATCAATCACTCCCCAAAAACTTACAAGTTCTGATTCTGTTGCTGCAATTAAATAATTTCATTACACAAATAATATGAATCAAAAAAGATAAAGGTAGAAATAACTGAGTCTGAGAGAGCTTGAAAATCACAAAAAATCACAGCCTTGTACTACAATAAGATTCACTACAGAAATCCTACTGTGTTCTATCATTTCTGCAATAACCACAACAAAGTTATAGAAATAATAAATGTATTTATGTTCCTGTTATAGGAAGGGGATTGCATCTTAAAAATTATTTCAAGGGCATGATAACTGAAAGGGAAAAGCGACAACTGTTAGCCTCTGATATCTGCAAACCTTTAGTTGTTATTAAACCCATATATAATATTTTGGTGCTTGACTAATCAGTATTTTAATACACATTAAGTATAATATACACCGTGGGAAAAAAACCCTTCACTAAGAATGATTTTGGCTTTGATGAACCATCAACTTCATGGTTGATGGGGAAGAGGTTGGGAGGGGAAGTGGTAATGATTTTAAAGTGTTAGATCAGAATAGCTGAGTATCTACACAGTCTAAGCAAACCTTAACCTCCTTGAAATTTTTATTAGAGTGGTTTGTAACAAGCTGTCTTGCTCTGGGATGTTAACTGCATCTCTCAGAAGGTTTTAAGCTTAATGATTTGAAACTGCCTTTCTTTAGCACAGTAGGAAAGACATGTAAATCTTTGTTAGAGATAATAGTTTAGATAATTACAGAAGTTTTCAGACTTGCTCTTTAATTTGACAGGCAATTTAGAGGATGAAGAAAATGTGTCACTTGTGAACCCTATCAACCAAATGCTTTTTCCTCTCTGCTTCACCACTCTTTGCTCTGCTAATTCAACTGCAGAATGAGAATTAAAGCATCTTTGCAATAGGAAATTTACTGGCAAGAGGTAGCAGTTCTTTTGCTCAGTGGCCTTTTCAGCTCTGTGTAGAAACACAAGACTCTTAGACAAAGCTATATTATCCTACAATAAGCATTTCACTGTTGGGGATTTTTGACTCCATCATCAGTAGAATTGAGTATTCAAAGTTTAATACATGGAGATGTAGAAGATTCAAGAAATAATATCTGAGGAATGGAAAGGTATTAATACCTTCATTTAAGATCTATATTTTCACAGCTTTATTTGGAAGAGAATAGCAAATTTTTACAATTGCTAACAAGAGGAAAACTCATTTAATGTAGGCCATTAGCTATGTACTTAATTAAAGCTTAAGAATCATAATTGTAGCTTTGCTCCAGCTTAAGAAGCTTTATCTCAGCCATTGATTCCTAACTGGATCCTGATAGACGGTAAATTTGTCATTTCCTGTTTATTAGGAGCTGTACTCAACATACCTAACTAAAGGACAAGAAAGATGATTGACTGTAGACATGCCAATATTTAATGTAAAGTTGATTGACATATCTTTGTCTGTAAACACTGGGACTGACATTAATGACTGAGCCACCAGAAAGTTATCTGGTTGTCGCTGGTTACCAAGTCAGCAAATGTGCTGATGAGCCTTTGTGGGTCATAGAAAAGCATGCATTTATTGACTTGTATACATAGGTTTAATTTATAATGTCTTAGGCAACAGACATAGCCTTTAGATAAGATGCAAGTATAGTGGCAGGACTATAACAACAGTGCTGTAATTGCCACAGGCCCAGGCCAGTACCATTGGACATAAGATTTTTTTCCACAAAGTAATATATGAGGTCCTTTTCTCAGCGTCCAACTAGTGAGAAACATCACAGACATAAGGTGGGCATTATAGCATGTGCTGTGAATGTCTGTAAACAAGTGAAATGGGACTTTCTCTCACAGCCAAAGCAATCTAAGAGAGTGTTAGGCATTGAAAGCCTTGAGAAATGCAAATTGTGAAACACATCAGCATGTCTCTGTGTGCTGTAAGTGTACTTCACCTGACAAAGAGGAAAATCATGTTGGGAAGTTCATTTGGGAGAGAAGAAAAAGCTGTTCTACGGGAAAGAGGATTCATAGATCCCTACCCTCTAGCAGGAAAACTCCCACCAGTCTTAGTGTTGTGTGCCTGCCTGGCCACTCTGCAAAATCGGCTAATAACCATCTTCAATTGTAGAGGAAAATTTTAGCTTCTGTCTCTAAATTGCTGATAGATTTATGCTTTACAGAAATAAACATTATGCATGATGTTAAACATTATGCAGAAATAAACATTCATGCATTACAGGAATAAACATTACTTGCACCAGATAGTAGACTAGGAATTTCACACTCTCCCATTGACTTTTAATAAGAGACAATTCTGTTCCCTTCTAATTGAGAAAATGCCCTGCAGACATGAGGTCCACCAGTCTCCCTGTGGAAAGCCATCCTTCACAGGTCTGCCAGAGCTCTCTCAACCACACAAACTCATTTCTCTGATTAATTTGCTCTTAATATCCAGAGTTACAGTTCCTGTCCTTTCTCCATGCCAAAGTAGATCACATCCCAAATGAATGCCAGGGATGATATTGTTACACATACAGTAACTCTCCCAAACCTTTAGGACACAATTCACGTACAACTCCTAGAGCTCTCGTTGTGCCTCACAAACTGTCACAGCTTGAGTTCCCTAATTCCCACATAAGCAATCTGTAGGCAATGTAGACCACTTTACCATCCATATGTTGTAAAGAACAGCACCTTTTTTTACTTACAATAGGAAACTGTTGTGTAATAGATGAAACTATGTGATACCATTAGGTGTACTTCTGTAAATTGCACTTGCTTTTACACAAAAGCATGTGAAGAGGGATTCAGATACCATTAAATCTCAGCTGAGAGCTGGGTAGCCCTCAACAATATAATAAACAAAATAAACAAGCATTTATTTTAATTGCTCATTGTAGGAAAACATGAGATTGAGATGCGACCATCATCTCTGTGTGGATAATAATGATTCAAATACTTTAACACTAAATGCAACAGCTGGGTGTATTGCTTCTCTATCCTTTATATGCACCCAGCCACAAATGTTGATACACATTGATAGTTGTCTTTTGGCAACAACTAAAAAAAAAGTCTATGCAATAAAGGGAGAGTTCCAATCAGAAATTTCATCATTACTAAGATAAAAAATAACAGAAAGACATTTCTTTTCCAGGATAAACATAACTGGTTATGCTGGTCTTCAGCAGAATAGTCTCTAAGGCACTCTATGCTTTCAGCTAATCTACATAGCCAGAGGCTAATTTCATTCACTATGACTTGCAGGAAAAAAACAACAGTCAGTGTCACTTAACAGTAATGGATACTTGAAACTACTTAAGCCTTTAATTTTTTTTTTCTCATATGTACAAAATTAATCTTCATTTATTTTCATGGGAAGTCAGTGCAATGGAAGTCAGGTTTTGAGAAATGTTACCAGGATGTAACAAGCTGAAATTAAAAAGAGAATGCTGTATATAGTGTGGAAGTAACAATACTACTACGGTATTTTTACTGTTGCTATTATTATTTTTATTATTATTATCCTGTTTTGGTTGTTGTTATTGCTATAATTATTATCATTATTATTATTCCTGCCTTTGGAACTGAGGTAAATTCAGTCATTGAAATAATTTTTTTTGTCAATGTGAGTGTTTGAGTTGTGTTTGCCACAGGATATTGTCAAAGAGTCAGGAGGATTTTTTTTTCAGTTCTGCAATGCATTTAAAATGTCTTTTTTTTTTCACAAGGTTCAAAAGACTACTTATTTTACAGTGGAAAACAAATATGAGAATGTGCTATTAAAAGGGAGAAGCAGAAAGAATAACAGAATTCAGGAAATTTTAGACCTCACTGTAATCCTGCACATCAAACACATCAAATCCTGCACATCCCTGATTGCTGGATGGCCTGTGAAGATGAAATAAATGCAACTGCAGACCAAGATCTTATTAACCACAGCCTAAGCAACTGCGAATATAATGCCTATAGTAACTGCTCACTGTGCACAGCTGTCAGGACATATATACATGATGTAAACTGAGCATGAGAGGAATGGCAGGACCTTGATAACAAAATCTCTTGTCAGTCAGCTGTGATTCCTCCATAGCTCTTGGGTGCTGGATTGTCCAGGTGGTCCTGCTGTAGCTCTTGGGTTCTCCTGTGAGAGATGGTGACTCCTGCAGAAATACATCCCTTAATATATTAGAAAAGTCAATGTTTGAATTGCATATTCTTTCCAGGATAGAAATTACATCATCCATATAATCCATGGAATATAAAAATGGTTGAAAGGGTTAAGGGTTAGCTCATGATCCCAGTGGAAAACCTGTCTCCACCAGTTCTTATCCAGTAATTAACTCGAAGCAGTAATCTTTTCTCAAATTAGTCTGCTTGTCATCCATTTATTAGAAGATATGAAAGTTTTGTTTTTTATATGAAATCTTAAAATCCAAATTTTCCCTAAAACGCTTCTCTAGTTTTAGAAATTAATATGTGATGAAGAATGAAATCTTGTGTTAGTCACAATATGAAACAAGCTGGCTGACATTAGTGCTCCCTTTGACCTTTATGATAGCATGCTGCATAGAAACACTTCTGCCCTGAAGGGAAAACCAAGACTACCAGCAGTTTTTGTTTTTGGTTTTTTTTTTTTTTTTCATCTGAAGTGATGTGAGTCAGTAGAGCATGTGTAGTATTCCCAGAAAGTACTGGCAGCAGAAGAGCAGGCTTCCAGGAATTGTACTGCTTAGAGCACAGGGCTCCAGGTTTTCTGTTGTAAGGTCATTCCATAAAGTTAAAGGAGGAATTTCTTTAAATCATATAAGGATCAATAGGGTCAAAAATATATTAAAAACTATATACTGTTGAAGGCAAAATGGCATTCCCTGGTGCAGACTCTCTGGGCAATGCTACCTTCTAAGGAAGAATGACCTAGAAAATCCCCTTAATCATCACCCAGAGTCACTGTTTCAAGAAAAATAATACTTTAGCTCAGCACATCTCAACTTCATGTACTTAGTACATCACTTTCTTAGAAAAATACTCTTTGCTGGCTACTGAGAGTTTACACTATACCCAAAAGCACTTAATATAACCTTTTCTCCTTTTAGTATCCAGCACAAGGTCCAGACCTTTGAATTTTCTGCCATGGATAAGTCTAAACAAGCCACAGCAGCAGAGTTTTGAGGACACTGTGACATGGAAATCTCAGCATGGGTGACAATCAAGCTTAAACAAATTTGTCCAGAAGGTCATTGTTTCTGTGCATGCCCTAAGAACCAGGGTAGGCATAGGCTATGCCAAGTGTATTCAAGGCTTTGCTTACTTTTATTCAGCTCCAATATAAATGATTTGTTTTGAGGAAATGTAATTTATTACCATGTCTCATGCCCTTAGCTAGCACTCCTTCCAAAATTTCTGGTTGGACCCCTGACTTCATATTCTTTAATTTAATCCTGCTTCTCTTCAGTCTTCAGTATGCTACTCTCTCATTGTATGGCATACTCACCCTTCTCTGTGACTTCCTAATTCAGATCATAAGAAAATATTGTTCACCTTTTAAAATTGATCAATAGCTAATCATTACCAGAACTTTCATTACCTTGAGTGAGAGCAGGACGTCTTAGGTAGTAACCACACACTCCATACACATGTAATTTTCTAGACTACCCACAAGGAATGCTAAGTGATTTGCAAGTTCTCCTTCCCCTTCTCTCTTCAGAATAAGCAGAATGGTTGTTGGGAAATATTTGACATATTTTCCTCATTAATTTGTTGGCATTATGATGCAACAATGACCTTGAGTGACAGTTTAAAACTATACCTCATTTTTCCTCTCAAAAGAAGCATGACTTTCATCCCTGTTTTGTTAAATGAACAAAGGCTGGAAATACTATGTAAAAAAAGTAAAAATGTTTAGTCTTGCATAGCATTACTTAAAAATTCATAATCATTCTTAATCATTCAACATTCTTTCTTTCTGTCAATCAATCTCTAATTAATCTAACCAATCTCTTAGTCATATAAGATACAGCTTAGGACACGAAGCCTTTGGAATCAGTTCATTCATATAAAGATTTTTGTTTTATGAATAACTATTATGTGTAAGCCTGTACATCCTAATACATATAACTCCCAAATAAGCTTCATTTATGGCATCATGACTTCTCTGGTGTATAACCGGCCTTGGTTACCAGAGAGTATAAATGTTAGTTTCAAAGAAATGTTTATCAATTCTTCATTCTTCTGTTTTTCTTCATCTTTTTCAACCTTTCCTAAATTTCATGTGATAATGGTCATGTGAAATCTACCGACTGTAATCAGGAGAAAGTAAAACTTAGCACCAGGATTGTGAAATGGGGAATTTTAAAGAATTACATTTTTCATTTCCAAAACCATATTCACACTAAAATTGAATTATAACATCCTAAAAGAATTTTTATCATAGAAGAGAAAAAAATTCAAAAATGCTAAGACACCTTCCATATGTTTCCTTCCTGTTCTTTATATAATTACTTTGCCAAGAAAAATATATAAATGCTCTAATTATTTCCTCCATTTAAAAAGTAGTACATTGTGGAAAATAAATTGGTTGCTATCATTTCCAACATGACTGACTAAATATATCTAAAATCTCATAGCACAGTCTGGACACCACAGCTGGCATTACGGTTTTATTTAGGTTCCAATACCTACCTGATTATCATAAAATCAGAAATAAGTAGAGAAAATAGCTGGAATCAGTGCAATTCCTATTTTCACCTAAATGTGATGACATCTATTTATCCTCTCCTTTGTGTTGCAAAGTGGTATGAACCAGCATTACTGACACTGGAAATTGTGCCTTTCTTTTCTTTGCCTTTTAGGTTCTTGTCTGATAGGAATGAAGACATCAGGAAAAGGCACTTCATCCCCCAGCACTGAACAGGTTCCCCAGGGAAGTGGTCACAGCACCAAGACTGTCAAAGTTCAAGCAGTGTTTGGAAAATGCTCTCAGGCACACGGTATGATGTCTAGGGTGTCCTGTGCAGGACCACAAGCTGGAATTTGAGGATCCTTCTGGGTCCCTCCCAACTCAGCATATCCTATGATTCCAGTCCTCCCTTCCAGGAAAGGACTGAGTGATGGGAGAGGCCATACCAGACCTGGATGGGAACAGGCTGGACTAAAAATCACAGCCATACTCTTCAGCAAGGCTTAAAGGTTTGTGATTCAAACCTTTCAGCAGGAATGCATCACTGCACAGACAGACTGAAAGCATCACCACCTGACCAGGTGCTCTCTATGTAAACTGAAAATGTGAGGTGCAAGTTTGATAGAACCCTCTTCTGTTTTTCTGGGGAGCATTTCAGGCACAGTTTTGTTGTCTGTATATCTGTTTCTGGTTAGGGCCCACACAGGCAGGAACAATAGTCCTGGCCTAGGGGTCATAGCCAACACTGCAGTTCACAGCCTCCTGCAGGCAGGCTTAGCCCCAAGCCTCTAAGCTCAGTGGTCTCTCAATACCTTGTTATTTTCAGTCATTTCCTTGAAGATTCTCTGGATCAGACAGAAAAGCAGGATATCTAGGTAAACGTATTATTAAATGAATTGTTTTCTAATGCAGTCAATAGTTTGAGTGCAAATGCTTTTTTTTTCCCCTCTATTCAACCAGACCATTGGCTATTATAGAAAGAATAGAATGCCTACCTAAAATTCAAATAAGACAAGTATTTCAGTGGGCAAGATAGCTTTGAGTGCATTTTATTGTGACTATTTAATGCAGTCCTATGCTGTTCTTCCAAAGCATATGCTGAATAAAATACAAAATGTTCTATATTCAAGGTGTTAAAATGAAATCAATTCTTAGTGCTATTGCTTGTAATAGGAACCAAATTTTAGTTTCCTGAGATGAATGCCTCTCAAAAACCTAGTCAACCATGACTAGAAAACAAGGTCATTATTTCTGCTCTTCTAATTCTGATTTTGAATGGTACTATTACTTTCAAGATACAGGAAACAAACCTTCACACTTTGTTTCTGCTATTCAATGGTTTGAAGGTACAAATTACCTCCCCTGCATATTTAATGAAAAAATTTTTCTTTGGTTGAAAAAAAGATAGAGGTGAATTTGAGAGACGACTAGTTTACTGATTTTGACACAATTTATTGTACATTAAAAAATGCATATGCAAAATGTTTTCATTCTAAAAAATGAAAATGGGATGCTTCAAACGTAAATCCAAAATTTACATTTCCAACATGAAAAAGGTGTACTTTCTTAAAAAAAATTAATTTATAATCCTAGAATCCCATAAAATTAAAACACAAATGTTAAGTTAGAAGTCAGTCTTGATTCATAAAGCCAAACATGACAATTCATTAAATTACTTGTGTGTAATTCAGATTTAATTTTTCACAGATGAACATTCATCTGTGGCATCTTCAGGCATTCATCTGACTTCAGCTTGGTAAAAGGTGTGACACTTAGCACATGTTGTCCATTTCAGCTTCTTTGTTGTTCAATAGAGTGGTGTTGAAAGGATGTACATTTTTTACAAGAAAACAGAGAACCTGCTTTTTATTTCCAAACACTATAGTCTCTTAGGATGTCAGAGGGTCTAAGTCAGAGCCTAAATTAACACAATGGATTTTTTTTCCTTTTTTCGGATAACTTATCTAAATAACCAACATTGAACTCCAAGGGAGAAAGAAAATTAAGTTTTATTTTCATGAGTATTTACACTAGTGAGCATAGGGTTTCAAACATTTCCAAGTGTAACCAGCAAATAATTACCTCATGTTCTAACTGAGGAAATCTACAGCTTTGTAATCAGAAGCTGTAATGTTTCCAAAATACCTTTACTTTTTTTCAGCATTGCTGCTTTGCTGTGCCAAATCACTGTATAAAGTCATAGGAAAACCATGCTGCAGTAATGTCAGACAGATAAAATCCTCATAGGTGGCCTGGATACACTTTCAAATCCTGCAGCAGCCAAAGGGAACTAGGCGGATCCTGTACCTCAATGCCTGAAATCAAAACTGGTGGGATTTTCAAAGCAAACAAGAAAAAACTAAACATTGGATTATAGATATCAGAAAAATTCAGAAATTACTAAGAAATAAGAATGAAGTTCACACATACCTGCTGGCAATACTAATAAGGAAAAGAGACCATACTATGCTTATTGCTTGCTACTGCAACCATTACTGGATCCTGAAGTCTTTGGATGACATTTTTCCTCTCTCTCTCTCTACTATTTTAGTTTTCACTTATTATGATCTTAGATTTGGTTTGAAATTCCCTGGAATAGGAAGAATAAAATATCAGGAGAAAGCCCTTGCTTCCTAAGCTTGAAGAGATACCTCAAGGCCATGTGTTGTTCATTAAACAACTGTTAAACATAAACATATCATCTGAAAAGTGAACTAAACCCTCAAATCCAGATGTTTGTCAGTATATGTTGCTCTTTAATATTAGTTTATATCCAAAGACTCAGCAGACCTTTTAACAAGATTTCAGTGCTCCCAGCAATCAAAATCTTCTTTGCAAATTACTCCACCAAGGCAGAACTGCATTTGCCCTGTAGTGCCAGGCTCCTTACAGAATCACTGGATCAGGTAGTTGGAAAAGACCTTTGAGATCATGAAGTCCAACCTAACAACCCCATGTCAACTAGGCCATGGCACTGAGTGCCACATCCAGACTTAAACACCTCCAGGGACAGTTTCCTTTATCACCTCCATGGTCAGCCCATTCCAATGTCTAATCACCCTATCTGTGAATAGCTTCTTTCTAATGCCCAACCTAAAACTTCCCTGGCACAGCTAAAGACTGTGTCCTCTTGTACTGTTGCTGGTTTCCCAGGAGAAGAGGCTGACCCCCACCTGGCTACAGCTTCCTTAAGCAGAGTTGTAGGGAGAAATAAGGTTTTTCTGAGCCTCCCTTTCTTCAGTCTAAACAATCCCAGCACCCTCATCTGCTCCTTATTTGGCTTGTATTCTAGACTCTTCACCAGTCTTGTAGCCCTTCTCTTGGCATTCTCCAACATCCTTCATAATTTGGGGGGCCTAGCACTGGACACAGTACTCAAGGTGTTGCCTCACCAGTGCTGAGCACAGAAGAAGAGTAACCTCCCTGGTGCTGCTGGCCACATTATTTCTGATCCAGGCCGGGATGCCATTGGCCTTCTTGGCCACCTAGGCACACTGCTGGCTCATGTTCAGCTGCTGTCACCAGTACCCCCAGGGTCCCTTTCTGCCCATTGCTGTGCAGCCAATCTACTTCCAGCCTGTAGTGTTGCAGGGAGTTGTTGTGGCCAAGGTATAGCACAAAGGTTTTGTTAAATGTCATATTGTTGGATTCAGGCCATCTATCCAGCCTGTCCAGGTCCCTCTGGGTTGCAGCAGCCCTCTTGTCAAAGGGTAGAAATGAGCCAAGACACAGACTTCTTGTTTATCACACCATGAAAAGGGTCCTGGTTTATTCCTCTTTACAGCTCAGCCATCCTGACTCCAACTATCCACTGACTCTGGCTGCAGCAAGCCCCTACTGTAGGTTTCCCTTGCAGCCTCTGACTGCTGGTTATTTCCTGCTAAACTATGACTGCAGGTATTGGTTTGCAGACTCTGAATGCAGGCTTTTACCCAGCCAGACTGTGACTGCAGGTTCCACTAACAGGCTCTACCTGCAGATCCAGACTGACCTCACAGCAGTGATTCGCCCTCCCCAGGATCCTTCTTCTTCAGGAGTCTCTCACCAGCTAACCCACTCCTTT